>JAOWAR010150832.1:0-11326 GCA_028571005.1 Clathrina lutea
AGAAGAAGAAGAAGGGGGAGGAGGAGGAGAAGGGGAGGAGGAGGGGAGGAGGAGGGAGGAGGGGAGGAGGAGGAGGAAAGAACCTTAAACACATGTGGAAGAGTAAGCAATTTGACACGCAACTAAAAGGAGTGAAATATGCTCCTAAGCTACAGTGCAGCACACTTAAAGAAGTCGATTGTTTCATTTTCACTTAAAAAAAATTATGTAAAATTACAGCGATCTTTTTGTACAAAATTACAGCGATCTTTTTGTATAAAATTACAGCGATCTTTTTGTGTAAAATTACAGCGATCTTTTTGTATAAAATTACAGCGATCTTTTTGTATAAAATTACAGCGATCTTTTCGGGGTCTTGGACAAATGTTTTCTGTCTTCTTTGGTATCTTGGGCAAAACGTGAGCTATTCTTGATGACATGATTCATTTTGACTTTTGTGCCAAATCATGGGAGTCAGGCAAAAAACGTTAGGCATAGCTATTGAGAAATCATCATTTTCTTCAACTGCCGCAATGTTTTTCGGAAAACATACCCCCTTGTGCGACTTTTTACCTACCTGTGAAGATCACAAAAATGTTCGTCTTGTAAAAAAAAAAAAAAAAAAACGTGAAAGACGGCGAAAAATGGGCTTTGACAAGAAAAAGTGTAAGAAAATTTTGAGAAAAACGCCAACAGTCACAGAAAAACGTTTTTCCTGAAGCTTAGACATGTAGTATGCCTTGGTGAAAAACGTTTTCCCTGAAGCCTAGATGTGTAGTATGCCTTGGTGAAAAAGTTGTCTATTAAAGTTGATCCCTTCCAATTTTTTATGGAGAAGGCAAAAATTCCGCCTTTTCTGATTTGGCGGGAAAATCTATTCTGTCATCAGGTGATCATCAGGTATACGGAAGCCTGTGTGCGTGGCAAAGATCACGGAAGCCTGTGTGCGTGGCAAAGATCACGGAAGCCTGTGTGCGTGGCAAAGATCACGGCGAGTCTATGACGATCGAAGGAGCGTATATGTAGATTATGCGTGGTATCGAAGCCCACTCTACAAATCACCATGCCGACCTTGCACGTGTGGGTTGTTTATGATGCGTGATGACGTACAATGTCAATACCCGATCTCTTAAGTGTAGAGAGTGACCTCTCCTTCTACATTGAGCTCTTTTCAGAGAATGTCTCTTTCTACATCGAGCCCTTTTCAGAGAATGTCTCCTTCTACATCGAGCTTTTTCAGAGAATGACCTCTCATTCCACATCGAGCTCTTTTTAGAGAATGTCTCCTTCTACATTGAGCTCTATTCAGAGAATGCCCTCTCCTACATCGAGCTCTTTTCATTGAATGACCTCTCCTTCTACATTGAGCTCTTTTTGTAGAATGACCTCTCCTTCTACACCGAGCTCTTTTCACAGAATGACCTCTCCTTCTACATTGAGCTCTATTCAATGAATGATCTCCTTCTACATCGAGCTCTTTTCAGAGAATGACCTCTCCTTCTACATCGAGCTCTTTTCATAGAATGACCTGTCCTTCTACGTTGAGCTCTTTTCAGAGAATGACCTCTCCTTCTACACCGAGCTCTTTTCACAGAATGACCTCTCCTTCTCCATCGAGCTCTTTTCACAGAATGACCTCTCCTTCTACATCGACCTCTTTTCACAGAATGACCTCTCCTTCTACATTGAGTTCTTTTCAGAGAATGTCTCCTTCTACATCGAGTTCTTTTCACAGAATGACCTCTCCTTCTACATCGACCTCTTTTCAGAGAATGACCTCTCCTTCTACATCAACCTCTTTTCAGAGATTGACCTCTCCTTCTACATCGAGCTCTTTTCAATGAATGACCTCTCCTTCTACATCGAGCTCTTTTCAGAGAATGACCTCTCCTTCTACAATGAGCTCTTTTCAGAGAATGACCTCTCCTTCTACATCGAGCTCTATTCAGAGAATGACCTCTCCTTCTACATCGAGCTCTTTTCAGAGAATGACCTCTCCTTCTACATCGAGCTCTTTTCAGAGAATGACCTCTCCTTCTACATTGAGCTCTTTTCATAGAATGACCTCTCCTTCTACGTCAAGCTCTTTTCAGAGAATGATCTCTCCTTCTACACCGAGCTCTTTTCACAGAATGACCTCTCCTTCTACACCGAGCTCTTTTCACAGAATGACCTCTCCTTCTACAATGAGCTCTTTTCAGAGAATGACCTCTCCTTCTATATCAAGCTATTTTCACAGAATGACATCTCCTTCTACATCGAGCTCTTTTCAGAGAATGACCTCTCATTCCACATCGAGATCTTTTCAGAGAATGACCTCTCCTTCTACATCGAGCTCTTTTCAGAGAATAACCTCTCCTTCTACATCGAGCTCTTTTCATAGAATGACCTTCCTACATCGAGCTCTTTTCAGAGAATGACCTCTCCTTATACATCGGGCTCTTTTCATAGAATGACCTCTCCTTCTACATCGAGCTCTTTTCAGAGAATGGCCTCTCCTTCTACATCGAGCTCTTTTCATGGAAGACAAGCCGTTTTCGCTCCAGTTCTTTACTTAAGTAGTTCAAACGTTCAACTAACTTGTCGGAAGAAAATTATTTGTCGAGCGTGTATCGAGCCAGAATCTTTGGCCAAAGAAATCTACCTTTTAAGTGTGGTGCACTGTACATGAAAGCAAGATAACCATACCCTAAATCCTAGATGATAACCATTCACCAGGGTCCACTCTGAGTAAAGCCATGGCAACCAGTCACCAGGGTAGACTCTGAGTAAATCCTTGATGACATCAAGGGTCCACTCTGAGTAAAACCAGTAAAACCATGGCAACCAGACACCAGGGTAGACTCTGAGTAACCATATACCAGGGTCCACTCTCAGTAAAACCATGGCAACCAGTCACCAACCACGGTAGACTCTGAGTAAATCCTGGATGATAACCATACACCAGGGTAGACTTTGAGTAAAACCATGGCAACCACACACCAGAGTAGACTCTGAGTAAAACCTTGATGGCAACCAGTGCAATGAACAAATCTAGACTAAAGATGCTTAAAGAAGGTTCAACACAGATAAGGGAAAAATAAAAAGCGTACCGTTTTACTAAATCTGATATTTCTAGTTCAGTTGGCTTTATCACAACCGAAAAATGAAAAAAAAAGAAAAAAGAAAAAGAAAAAACAAGTGTAGATCACGGTGATGGTTGTTGAGCTACAGGCAATTTTTCAGGATGTAGCACCTTCGCTCAGATTACTGACTTCACATTTTACATTAGTGTATCTTTTCTATGTGCAACTGATGTCATACTTTATACTTTGCACTTATATTCCCCATCTACCCCATCCCCCAACTATAATCTTCATACTCCCAGGGTTCGTACAGTTTCCCCAAACCAAAACTCCAAACCCTTTCCAAACCTTTTTCCAGACCTGCTACAGATTTTCCAAACTTCAAGTTTTCTTAAAATAGGGGTGACCTATTACACTGACCTGTATGATATGCATGCTATGATAGATAGGAGACCGAGAATAGAATCAGTAGGGAAACCACAGCATCTACAAAAGACAAGATCGAAAGTTATGAGCTTCTGAAAAGTTTGAGCTTCTTGTCAAGCAACTCCTCAACAGCTTGGTCTTCTGCTTCCTATTCTTTCACTGAATGCTGAAGTGCATTCGACTTAGACAGCAAGGACATATCGCCCGACTTCTCGGCCTCTTAGGCCAACTCGTCAGTTGACAGTTGACGAGTATAGAGCTGAAATGCCGGCGACCAGCCGCTTCCGCTTGGCTTTCAAACTGTCATCGGCCTCTCCCATGTTGGAGACATTGAACGTTTTTGACCATACATGTACGATACACCGAGCTCTCGATCGGGAGAATGAAACCGCAGCCAACCAATCCTTGCACTTCGGATTGGCGAGCCATGTTTCTGAAAAAAAATAAGACACCTCCCCATGATTTCTAAAATGACAGACTGGCTTGGGGCTGTGCTGATTGCTCACTGCAGCTGAGTGCTGAGGTTGAAGAACGGAGTGGAAGGAAAAATAGCGGCCCTTTATTACAAGGAAGAAGGCAGCAGGTCCAGGTTTGTCAACGGAGTGGAAGGAAAAATAGCGGCCCTTTATTACAAGGAAGAAGGCAGCAGGTCCAGGTTTGTCAACAGAGTGGAAGGAAAAATAGTGGCCCTTTATTACAAGGAAGAAGGCAGCAGGTCCAGGTTTGTCAAATTAATGGAAAAGCGTAGTACGGACATTGAAAAATGTACCTACGGCTTGAGACTTGAGCTCGGCTTGAGTTGTCGCGACATATCACCAAGTACAGGCCCAGTACAGCACGGTGATTTCAACGCACTCACACTTTCGCGGGCTTTTTGATTTGGGATTCGGCTTTTTGATTTGGGATTCGGTCAAGATTCGATCGAATCCTCACCGGATTCGAATCTATTTGAGGTTCGATGGATTCGTGTTTAGGCCCTAGAAGACATTGTGAGTCGGTGACGCAGAGAGACATTTCTTTTCTCTGGATGATCTAGTGACCTGGACCCTGACCTCTAACTCAACATGTGCTCCTTAAGCCGAATTTCCATACTTTTTCCAAACATCAGGCTTCTTTTAGGCTTTTTCTATAGTTTTTCCAGGTCTGGAAAACCACAAAAAAATATTCCATACTTTTTCCAAACTTTCCAAAACCCGTACGAACCCTGTTAACTCCTTTTCGCATCATTTTGAAAAAAAAACTGCAAACCTAAAAACGAAAATTCACCCCATTGTAGTGCTTTTGCAGAACACAAACACACCCACAATATCATGGGCTTGAAGACAGGCAGCGCTGCCATACTATAAAGTGGTAGTGCAGCATTTTGCTGATCATCAGACACATGCTTTCAGAAGTAGAAATGATCTTGACACACACCTGCTGACATTTTGTTTATGAATGTTCACTCCACCATAACAGCAGTGGTAAATCGTAGCAACACAAGCCTGCCGCAGCATTGGCAGCAGTTTTACAAGTACATACAACCCACAACAGTGATGTGTGGAACAACCAACACACTCATTGACTTCAATCTTTGAAACACTGGCCAACAGTGGCCTATCCCTTAGCCAATGTTGACAGGTGGACTGCATGTCGACAGTGAAACTTGAACGTTCGTTTTGCCAGGAGTGGTGTGTGTGCCTGACTGGCTGGGATGGCCGTCGTACTTGGAAAGGGCGAATGTTTCCTCTTACGGCTCTCCAATGCATTGGAAGTTAGAAGAACGGCCCCTCACTTGGCAAAGTGACCAGGCCTTGAAACTTGACTTTGTCTTTGCCAGCGCTGGTGTCCATTAACAAAGACGCTTACAGGAGATGAGAACCACCCGTTATAATGAAGCGTTCAATCCTGCTTCGGACTGTGAGAAATCTAAATGAAGGCTCTTTCGAACCCGTCCAGTTGTTTTCCCACGGAAAGCTTTTGCTTCACAATTGTGCCAGTCGGCAAATACTGCTTAAAGCCACTTGATCGCTAGATCGACACGGACAAATGGAAGTTGACAGCTTGACAGAATGAATGAACACTGCATCTTGCACCATGAGTATTTGATGCCACACGATATTCGACGCCATTCCTTCAGCTCGAGAAACTCCATATTTTTAAAAATAAAAAATGGTGCTATCCATGGTGAACCTCCTTGACCAGAATTTCCAAAGGATACTGACTTTGCTATTCCTAAATCACAAGTGATGCCTATCAGACCGCCATGAGTTAACCACGCATAAACCCACACAAGTACACCACACTAATACACCTACACACACACACACAAAGCTTTTATGCTTGTTGACAACAGAGTCGCACTTTGCCTTTTCCTCTAGTCTAACTATATTTTACATCAATCATCACACACACACACACACACACACACACACACACACACACTCTCTCTCTCTCTCTCTCTCTCTCTCTCTCTCTGCCTGTCTGTCTGCATGTCTGTCTCTTAGTCTCTCTCTGTCTCCCACTCTCTCTCTCTCTCTCTCTCTCTCTCTCTCTCTCTCGGTCTGTCTCTCTCTCTCTCTCTGTCTCTGTCTCTCTCTCTGTCTCTCTCTCTCTCTCTCTCTCTCTCTCTCTCGCTCGCTCTCCTCCCTCTCGCTCTCACTCGCTCTCTCTCTCCCTCTCTCTCTCTCTCGCTCGCTCGCTCTCTCTCGCCCGCAATCTCTCTTTCTCTCTCTCTGTCTCTCTCACCCTCTCTCTCGCTCTCTCTCTCTCTCTCTATACAGGCTACCCGGTTTGGCGGCCTGTTTATTCACCTGCCACACACAAGGGACAGACTTAGAGCGATGGACAGTGCTCGGGGCACTGCTGCTTCAATTGAGTTTCCGAAAGGTGAACGGGCTATTGCGTTCACCTTCATCTTTCTGCCGTGGAGAGCAACCCAGGTGAGTAGAGAGAGAGAAAAAAATTATGGTTTGCCAAAAGGGTCGATCGGAGATGTTTGCAGAAGTTGCTCAACCTCGTTCTGTCACCATGAGCATTGCCAGCCGTGCATGCTAATGCTGATATTTCCATCTCTCTTCCCCACTCCTCCCCCTCCTCTCTCTCTCTCTCTCTCTCTCTCAGATCCTTGACGAAGAGCTGCGCCGTAACCTTCTGCTGGCCATGGCCGCTGTCTTCATTGTGGCCGTGTTTATCATTGCTGATTTACTGGCCGCCATCTACGTCTTAGTCTGTGTTGGCCTAACCCTTGTAAGTCATCGTAACCATCGTTGCATACTCTGTACCTGCCATGACTATGTTTTTGTTTAATTGTCCCCAGTCGCCTGCTTGGCCCAGGACGTAAAAAAGGCTTTTGATGGCACATGCCTTGTGCACCGTTGTAGTGGACACATTTGTTGTATTTGCCCTTTAGATAAGGTGATCAAGCAGTTCTCGGTTGTACCGACTTTGGTAGAGTAGCACGGTCGTTTGAACATCGGAAGAGAAAGAAAGGATGCGGAAACGAGCTGAAACCTGTGGCATCATCGCCTAGCACAGTCAGCAGGTGGCGTGATCTAAACCCCTCTGCCACTGGGCCAACTCAGAGGCAGAGTGGCTTAGACCATGCCACTCTGACTGTGCTTAGCAATGATGCCAGAGTCTACCCCTTGTGCCCTTTTTTTCTTTTTTTCTTTGTTTTTCTATCTTTCTCTTTTCTTTCTTCCTTTCTTTCTTTCCGTCTTTCTTTCTCTTCTCTTCCCTTCTCTCTCCTCTCGTCCCGTCTCAAGCTCAGATGCCTGTCTTTCTTTCTCCGATTTGAGTACAATTGAGAGATTTTCGTGACAAACAACTACAGTAAACACAGCTGCATCCGTCCTATGAACCCATTCAGATTCCGCAGCGACATTTAGCCTAAATAATTTCGATCGATCGATCTTGTTGACCTCACTTTTATTATTGAAACACTTCATTTGGTTACCTCACTTTTATTATTGAAACACTTCATTTGGTTTGTAAACCGCAAGAAAACAAATGATGAAAAAATCACTCTAAGAGTGAGACGAAAGCGTTCAAAGCCAAGACATTTCACTGCACCGTCTTCACGTAGCCATCGGATCAGATCGGTGTTGTTTCAACCAAGCTTTTCAACACCAATCTGATCCGATACCTGACTGACGATGGTGCAATGCACCTAAATGTCTTAGCCTTTGACCCGTTCGTCCCACTCTTAGAGTGAATCTTTCATCATTATTTTCTTGTGGTTTGCAAACGAAATGAAATGTTTCAATAATATGATAGTGACGGTCAACAAGATCAATGCAACTTCTGATGATAATGTTGCTGAATGGGTTCATAGCACAGATACAGCTGTGTTTACTGAGTGTGTTTGTTTGATTATTTGTGTGTGTGTGTGTGTGTGTGTGTGTGTGTGTGTCGATGAGTGATACATAACATAGTCGGACCAGAGGGAAAGGTGAAATGCAACTCCGTTGTCAGTGAGCAAAATAAAAAGTTACAATAGCAGCAGAAGGCCCGTTTGATCAGTTGAGCGTCATCCCGATACAAGAGAAAAAAAACCCTACCAGAAACCTTCACACTTCTATGCCCACCTGTTTCGGGACCTATCTCAAGACAGGACAGGACACAAAGGGATGACAACGGGTCCCAGGGCCGTACAGAATAAGCAAAAGAGGCGAGAGAAAAGAAGAAAGGAAGAGCATTGTATGACCAATGGCAACTTTTGAACTTATCATTTTGATCTTAAGCTCGCGGTGCCGTTATGATACGGCACAGGAAGCCTCCAACTCTAGTGTATGTAGCGCGTAGCTTGGTAGCAATCCCGATGTACGCATCTCCGACATGGGCCGAGAGCAAAGAGCTGAATGGAAGGGTAGGATAGCGTAGCTTAGAGCTGAATGGATAGGATAGGGTAAACTGAAAGCAAAACAAAAAGTGTGAAGGGAGGAGTGTAGGGAAGTAGGGGAAAGTACCGAAAAAACGATTCTCGCAGAACACGAAAGACTGCCAGTCCAACGAAATGCCATAGACGTAATTCTAATCAAAGCACGTCGCTTAATTCCTAAATGAATGATCGAGACAAGCACAGGCTTGTCGCCAGAACCAATCCTGAAGCAAGTGTGTGTCAATAAATGATACATTACATAGTTGGACCAGAGGGAAAGGTGAAATGTGACTCTGTTGTCAGTGAGTAAAATAAATAGTTACAAAAGCGGCAGAAGGCCCGTTTCATCAGTTGAACATCGCCATCCCGATACAAGAGAAAAAACCCTGTAAGAAACCTAGGCACTTCTATGCCCACCTGTGTGTGTGTGTGTGTGTGTGTGTGTGTGTGTGTGTGTGTGTGTGTGTGTGTGTGTGTGCATTGTGCAATAGTGTATCTGATAATTGTTGTTTCTGTATTCAGTTGGACACCATCATGGTGATGTACTACTGGGACTTGACCATCAACACCGTCACTGCCATCATCCTGATCCTCTCAGTCGGTCTCGCTGTCGACTACTCAGCACATGTCGGCCACGAGTTTATGGTGGCACGGGGAGCGAGGAACGAACGCGTGGCTCACGCTCTGACACAGATCGGCGTGGCTGTGTTCAATGGTGGCTTTAGTACCTTCCTAGCGTTTGTCTTTCTCGCAATGGGCAATTCATACATCTTCAAGACATTCTTCAAGGTAAAACTTCAATTTTGTATCAATTTTTCAATTTTCTTGCACCTGTTGGGGCTACCGTGTTCAACATAAACTACAAAATCGTGCTTAACACCACTTGATCTCGAATGAAGAAGACGACACATATTGTCCTGTAAATGGCTTCTGGGTGCAGTTAGTGAGGACGTGGTGTTCATGTCCGATGGCAGTCAAGCGGGTAAAGCACCAAAACATTTACTGTACAATTGCAAAATGAAATTTTTGTTAGAAGTATAATTTTCTTTTTATTTCGTTAACTTGTGAAATTAACTAGATCTAATGTTTAGCTGGTTTTTCCCATTCTGGTAGCTGTGTTTCAACGATCTGTCAGCTACAACCATTGTAAACAGTAATGTCAATCTATGTTGCACCTTTCCTTTTCATTGCTACCTTCCAGCAAGGTGGCGTGCCCAACTGGCCCTGGCATGGCATAAAGTCTAAAGGTTGTGATCACACCGCAGCCATGGGATCAACGAAAATAAATTTCCAACGAAAGGGTTTTTTTTTTCAGAACAAAAAATTCGTCGTGTGCAGTAGGCTGATTGTATTCTAAATGTCTTTATGTCCAAAACTAAATGTCATGCATCATTGAGGACCAATTTTGTGTGTTGTTTTGTCTTTTCTTCCTAACCTGATATTTTGTTAATGTCTTTATTGCTTTGTCTGGTGGGCACGTTGTCTCAATCAGGTGTTTCTGGCGGTCGTAATTTTCGGTCTCTTCCACGGCCTCTTTTTCCTGCCGGTCATACTGAGCCTGATCGGTCCGCCGAGTCATGGCGAGGCTGAAAGTTCGAAGGTCAAGCCAACAAAAACGGACGGGGACAAAGAGAAGCTGGCCGGAAATGGCAATGCCACACTGGAACCTGCAGAAGGCGATATTGAAATGAAGCCCACGATAATAGCGTGACGACGTCCCGCACTTCAGAATTGGAACCTTCTTCAAACCCAAGCACCGGACCGCGCCACACTGAGTGATATAAACGAAATAAATTTGGCGCTAGCGGTCCTTTTTTTTTTTTGTGTGTGTGTGTGTGTGTATTGTTCTTGTCCGCCTCTTTTTTTAGTGGAGATTATTGTCTAGCTGCTCTTGCACATTCATTGTACTGACATAAAGCTGACACCAGTAGGGCTGATTCACTGTCTGTACCTTGTGATATTTAAATCACCATTATTTCCCCCCTTCCTCTCTCCCTCACTCTCTTAGTGACGTCATTCAAAGGTATGTAACTGAGGCGTTGATTACGGTCCAATTTTTCTCTGGACAAAGCAAGCAATCCTCTCTGGAGGCTACTTTTTGCCAGTCTGTTTTCTTCACTTTCATGGCCCACTGCTGCCATGTCATATCTGTGCCATCTGCTTGGCCTTTCCCAATGATGACCTGATATAATTATTACATAAAATATAACTATATTTAACACCAACCTGGTTTCAACTTTTCCGGTTGTGAATGATGTCGTTGGCTCACTGTCAGTCCTAGCAAATGTCTCTCTCTCTCTCTCTCTCTCTCTCTCTCTCTCTCTTTCTCTCTCTTCCTCTGCCTTTTGAAAAATTGTGTGGTAGCTCCACGTTTTCATTCTTATTCATCCTGCCGTGCAGAGCGTTCAGTCGAATGCAACCAGCATGCAGGTAGCATTGCACGAGACAAATGGGAGAAATCTCCACAAGCGTAGACTACTGGCGTTGGTGCGTCTCACGGCGACTACCGTCACAACCGCCACACTGAATTTCACACTATAGCCTTTTCGCCACGGTGTAGGCTACGTGGAGCAATCACACGTGCACTTGTGGTTCATGCACCCACCGCGGTTGCGTCATGTGCACGCCCCATCATAAACTCCGGCTCCATCAACTTTGATCAAGCGTCATATTGCGCAAACTGAGTGCACCAGCCACTGCAGCTTCATAGATAGTACATGTACTGTGATGTAGCCTGTGGCTGAGTTCTACTGTAGCTGCAGCTGCTGGCACGTGAACAACAACGGCGCCTTCCGCGCTCCGTCTAGTCACGCGCGCACTTGCACTAGTACTGATCAGCTCGGACCGGACGCGGGGAGCTAGCTGCTGCAGTCAGCCGTGCGGTCGACGTCGAGGCTGGCGATAACTTGCCCGAGCTTAGGTCGCGCTCACACTGCGGGAAAACCTGCGATTACGATTACAAGCCCCGCGTTAAAAAATTTGCACTCGTGCTCAC
>JAOWAR010150843.1:0-11323 GCA_028571005.1 Clathrina lutea
GCAGCTGTAACAAAGAAAGGATTTTGCCTCAGCAGCAACAGCGGCCGTGTTGCCTCCCCCTCTCTCAATCTCTCTATCGTTTTCCCGTGTTCTCTTCCCTCACTTTAAATGCAAGACGCTTCAAGGGCTTCACTTTCCCTGGAGGTCATGCTTCTCGGGGTCGATAGCATCGATCCGGGAGACTTACGATCTTAATGATTGGCCACAAACAGTATAGGGGTGGGGTTGAAAGGTCGAGTTGAACGCCGACAAAAACCAGCAGACGCATGCTGTATTCACGGGGGGTCTGTTAGCACAAGCGGTACAATTTCCAGAACATAAATATGTCTCTTTTGAGCTGTCCATGGTGATCGTGGTTAGCTCAGTTAGCTCGGCGAGTTGAATAGACGGGCTCCGTGTAGCTGCTCCGTGGCGTTTTCTCCCGATCTCGTGCGCAGATGAGACATGCTTGATCCCACGACCGGACATAACTGACGTATCGAACCCTCCACCGCACGCACAAGATCTTCTCCGAAACGAACTTTCTCCTTTCTTTTTGGCTTTTCGCTGTCTCTTTTCCGACGTAAGCCGTCATTTGCAGTGCTATCTATGCAAGCCCGATTTGACTGACAAGAGCTGAGCCGCTCCTTTACTGACATGCTTGCAAAGCAATCCACCATTCGCAGAATCCATTCGAAAAGGAAGGAGATCTAGACTAGTACTCTGAGAACTTGTCATCTTTCTATCTTTGATCACTGATGTGGGCGTAGGGAATGTTCGAAACCTCAACTTGGTTGCAAAACTATTCAACTCCCGCATTGTAAAGATTTTGTGCGCGAATCGACGTGGTGAACCAATTTCCCCCTGTCAAGGCGAACATTCTCCGTATTCCTGTCATGTGCCTGTGGCAGTTTAAGCTTGAAAACGAGCTTCCCGTTTGGCGTTTCTCGTGACAACCTTCTCGTCGGTTGAAACATAGCTTTCTTTCCTTTCCGCTCTCCCCTAAACAACTTGCCCTTCCCGAACCGGTAAACCATCGTTCTGGGACGACGCGGGAAAGAATGGCATTTGGAGTGACGACTTCTATCCAAGAACGAGGGTTGATTGCTTTCCCGCCATGGAATTGTCGAATGTCGAGTGACCTTTTCTCAAAAATGAGCACTGCCGCTAGTCGTGTCCTTCGATCGATAGGTGCACAATGGAGCGCTTATGCATTGTCTTTCCATCGCGTCTACCAATCTGTCGTTGGCAAGATATACATACTCCGCCGGAGAGGTGTGATGCGTGTGCAACGTCATCTGGTGCCATCTCCACTTCGTCTTGGACGGCTGTTGCGGGCACCACACTGCGCGCCTCGGCTTCTGCCCGTTGGGCAGGTCTTGCGCGACTACAGCCGCAAGGTGAAGACTCTGCCGCGGCTCCGGCACAGGGCCTTATCATTTTTATCGACTGCTACGGAATGGCCGAGACAAAAACTGCGTCGACGAGTCTCGAGCTCGGGTTGCCGGAGCTCGAAGTGAGTGGTGCAGCTGCCAGGTCCAGGAGAAAGATAGCCAGAGATAGCCAGAGATATCAAATGAAGAGGCCAGCGCCAGGGCCCAGGGATAATCAAATGCGTTGGCCGGGCGATCAGCTGATTTGGGAGGAACCACGGCGTCATAAGTCTCCATAACCTGTTCGTAGGTTCGTAGGCTTTTCTGCAAGAACAGTCAACTTTCACCTCATCCCACTCGCCTGTCTGGAGGGCTTTTTCCTGAATGGGGGATAGGTCATTTGAATGATTTCGCAAACCACGTCAAGAGGTAAATAGCAGCGCCAAGTCATCATGGCGTCATAAGCAAGACGCCTGTACATCACTGGTACATGTGTGCAAACCGCGAAGAAGAGATCAGAGGTCAGGTTTTGGTTGAACATATCTAGAGCTCATCATTATCATTAAATTGACACTTGCGACATGCGCGGGGAACACACCGGAGCGAGCTCGATTAGTCAGGGGCTCAGGCAAACACTCACCGGGCTGAAAGGAGTTGTTTTCTTTGGTAGATATTTTGGACCATGCAGCTGACGGCGGAAACGACTCCTTTCGACGTTAAACCCATGCTAGATGGCAAGCTGCCGGCGTTCCACGCTCCAATGTGGTTTCTCTCGGGCTATCTCGAGGGTTCGAACATTTCTCTACACACGTTTCGCAGAGCGGATATCAGACAATTGAGCGGGAACTTTGCGACTGTTTCCGCTGCGAAATGGACAGCTCTCGCCTCAGCCCGAGGGCAGAGCGAGAGTCTTGCACACGCGCGCTGGCTTGGAAGAACTGCCAAGCTAAACCCGAACCACCCGTGACCCGGCAAGCTTCAAGCCCACGTCCCCCATCTTCTCGTCTGCTGAGACAGCCTGGCGGGGACCTTGCTCTTCCGTCGCCGTCGGGAGAAACGCAGAGGTAGTACCTCACCCATGAATAGTCGTTTTCGTCGGGTCGTTTATTCCTCTTTCTACGGTGGCGATGAATGGGCGCAAAATGATCAGAGAAGTCTGGCAAGCGCGTACTTACACGCAACGGACGTGTTTCTGGCTTTAGGGTGAGGAGAGCGTGAGGTAAGTGTGATCAACTAGATAGCTTGGGAAGAGCCGGAGACGCCTGGGACTGGCATTGGCTGAATGAGACGTACGGGCTGAGGAGGACCGAGCGTCTCTTCTTTCGACTTCTCAGGCTGAGTTGCGTCACAGAGCGGACCCGAAACCCGCCCCGATCTCCTTCGCACGGGGACAAAACGAGATGAGCACAACACACATGCACCAGGCAGAGACGAGATCTATGTGTGCGTCTCTCAACCACCCAGCTAGCTTAAGGTGTCCGCTTTCACACGATTGCTGCGTGCATGCGCTCGATTTATCGGCAGAGCCTAGCCATGCAGGGTGTGCATGCCGGCGCCAGCTGCAGTGCAACGTAGACCAACAAACGGAGGATTTTGCGGTCCACTCGATTCAGAGACATCCTTTTTACACAGGGCAGAACAGCACTTCATGTGCAGGCGACCCAAGCGTGCAAAATCCCAACCCAGTCGGGGCAAAACATAAACCCTGCACGTGTTCGGAGGGCAGGCAAGCGGAAGATCGTGATCAAAAGAAAAGAGGACTGTCCATGGCACCTCAAGGCAGGCCCCCGAGTTGAAAACGCGGAAGATCAAAATACTCTTCTGATCAATTCTCACAACGCACAAGTAGCCTAGGGCCGCGCTTTGCCCTTTTCCAAGTAAGGCGTTGGGCGAAAACGATCTTACTTTTTTTCTCTCCCTCTCTTTGAAAGAAATTCCCAGGTCTTGTCAATGCGTAGGCCTACGACGGGCCATGTGTGTCAGCGCTCTCCAGCGATCGTTGCCGGCGACTAGACTATCGGCGTGACACGCGCTGCGGGCAGCAAGGTCCTTGCATGCACGAGCGGCCCCCACGACCGAGTCGTCGACCACACGGATTTCACAAGGATGCCCGCAGCACAGTCGCACGTCACAGACGAAAACCGCGGCGGGGCACCAGGCCTGCTGCGCGAGCGGGATGGGCACGTGACTTCGCTCCTCACGAGGGTATTTGAGAAGCGAGCGGACGGCCGGCTAGGTCAGATTTCTTGTCTTGGAAACAAACTCGAAAGTCGGCGAGAGCAAGGAAACGTTACTCTTCTGCCAAAGAGCTAACGGCCCGACCGATTCTACCCAGACGTCTGAGCGCGAGACAAACTATTTCTAGGGCTTCAACGAAGACATGGAGATTTCCTCGAGAACGCTCTTCATCTGCGCGGCAACCGCTGCCCTACTATCGTTCGACGTGAACGCGGCGAGCCTCAACACAGTACAACACCATTCTTGCTCAAGTGAAGGTAAGCTCTAGAGAATTTCTTTACACTCTTGCTCTCTATCGGTGTCGTAGTTTCTCCTCGTCAACGATAGCTGGTGGAAAGAACACATCCATGTGACTGCGCTCTGTTTTGCCGAAGACGAAAGCAAATTCCTAGCCTAAAATTTCAGCATTTTGCTCTTAATGATGATCAGCGAAGTCTTAGAGTAAATTAGTTTGCGAAAACGAAAAAGAAGGAAATTTCCTTTGTCTTGGCAGAACTTCTTTCTGAATTGCGAGGTATTTTGCCGATAGGTTGAACTAAGCTTGGTACTTGGTGCTGCTGATCGGAATTCAGAACTCGGTGGGAATTTTTTTCAAAGCGGGACCCTGTCCGATCTCAATCAGCCTCATGGACAAGCGGTTACCCTCTGCGAACTTGTTTTCTAGTGCCCTTGGCAATTTGTTTAAAAACACATTTCGCAAAGATGATCGACGAACGCTTGAATGTCCCTTGTCAGTTTTCGGCAACATAGCGATCGAACTTCAGCGCAATGGTTGGTGCGTGCGGGGTTATAATTTTCCTGTCTCCTTGTCCACGTTGTCAGCACGGAGCCGCGGAAATTACTTCCGCGCTGACATGGAAGTCCTCGCGGGTGAAGTTCATCATGTTCTCTTCCCACTGATAACAGCGATAACACAAGCCTGCCAAGTTTTTCTCGCTAATACGCCGCCACAAGATGGCGTCGTCGGTGCCAATGAAATTACCCATGTGCTCAAAGCAGAAAACGCACAAACCCACCCACGTCAACCATGCCAACTTTCTTTAACCGTTCACTAATTCATTCAAAGCTTTGATAAGAACGTTGCGAAGCAGGGCCCTCATGTGATGGGCCAAGAACGGCTGGTTTACCGAACTTCCTTCCCGCCTTCTGCTATTGTGCAAACGACTTTCCTGTACAGCAGCGGTTACGCGCCTGGTTTCCGCTCTTGACAGTCTCGAGGACCAGGCTCTCTACTAGGCCTACGTGTTGGACTATTATGTAGACCATGCCTATGTCATAGCGCTCTCTCCTACTAGAAGTTAGAACTACTGAATGTATTGGTACAGAGATATTTGCTTGGCATTCAGTCCACGTGACCATTCCGAGGCGCCCGGGGCCGTGCACATGAGCACTGGACCCCTGCGACGCGACTCTGCCTTCGCTCTGGCCCCTCTAGCGCGAGGAAGCCTTCATCGAGTCTCACCCCGCTCAACGGCCGCAGGTTCAGAAGTCCACGCTGACCAGCAGGCGCTAGCACACTGCTCAAGGAATTTTACTGTAGGGCAAGAACATGGTCGGAAGTTGCGTACCTATGGTGCACTGCGGTGCTGTGCGTGAGTTCCACAGTGCCCCGCGGCTGTCCCCACTCCCTTTCCCACCAAGACGACAAATGCAACACTAACAAGGATAGGCAATGAAGTCATCCATTTCAAACGACGATGAGAATGGAAGAAAGGTGACTGTTTGATGTTTGGACCGTTGCCACGAAACAGCTGCTATCGATATATAGGGCCGTGACGTCGACTAACTCGGGCGCATGCACGAACGCATGCGACCGGGCGGCACGCACTCGTTGGGCAAGCTCGTCCGAGATCGAGGGAGGCCCGTCTCAGCCAGTAAGCTTCGCGAGGAAGCTCCTTTAACGGATACTGTGCGGTGAGCACTGCGTGAGAGAGCAGATTGTCGCTTTCCTAGCTGTGTGGCCGATTGAAGGTCAAAACCGCACACGACGTCGACGAACCATGCTTCAGAGATTGTCGCCCAGCCACACGAGAAGACTCTGCAATGTGCGCTCAGTGTTTCGGAAGATGTACACAGCTACAGCGCGCATGAGTCAGCTTTATTCGAGATTGACAAACCTTGTCGTCGGACGTTCTGTAAAGGTGATCCCTGGCTCTTGTCAATTGGTTCCTGACAGGTGGTCCTACAACGAGGGTGCGATTAACCCCAATCGATACCGGGTCTTCTCAGGTTTTCTCCCGTTTTCACCGACCTCCGGAGCGTGAAGCACAAAATAATTGACCTCCGGAGCGTGAAGCACAAAATAATTGACCTCCGGAATTGTAGGCGAGAGGACCACAGGCTCCACGCAAAGCGCGTTGCCGGCACAGGAAAGAAAATTTCGCGACCGGAGCCTAAGAACGGAACCATATGCTGCATCATTGGAAGACTTCGGCCGACGGAGTCACTTGTTCACGTGACTCGTCGAAGTCGCGAAGGCAGCTTGGTCTCGACTACGGTTGAAGCGGTTTGTCGCTGCTTCTGAAGACAGAACTGCCGTCATAAGTTTGTTTACAATATCGCCAAAGAATTTCTATCCTGTCGGACCTACGGAAAAATATGGGGCCGGTTGCGTAAAAGAGAACAGACAGTGTTGATAAACAACTCTCCGTCTATCATGTCTATTCTACCATAGCAAAACGTAGACAGTGTGATTACTGCTATCTCGATCTCGCATCTTGGCACCACTCCCGCCTATATTGAAGGAAGCTGATGGCGAACGATGGCCCGATGGACATGCTTGAAGTTTCAGATCCCAGCGGGAGGTGGAGTGTTCACAGCTTCTTCCAACCTTCTCCTCCTCCTCCATGCTATCGACCACCCAGGATAGCAAAATGATGGAGGGCCCCATGGCTACTCCGGTCAGGGACTCGTACATGTTATGACGTGGCTGCTCGGTGTAGAATGCCAGGAATGCCCCTCTCTGTCATTGTTGCTTTAGATCTGTTTCTCGTCCAGCCAGGTACAGACACGGGACGATTGGTACATCCTGCACGCACAAACCCCTGCTTTAATTCGGCTACTGCAGGTGTAGGTGTGTGATTGAGGACAGCGCCGGGTGACGCAGGTAACCAGGTGTGCACTGGCAAGCTCCCCACGAGAGTTCTTGAGAAGCATGCATGTGACGCCTCGATCCGCAAGCGGCGGCCAACCCCGTGATCAATCGGCCTCAGTTCTAATCAAGCATCTCCGCTCAGAAAACACAGTGACGTGACGAGGAAGCCACTGAGATGCCAAGTCGCCTTGCGCTTCTCCCGCGATGACATGCCCGGGGACTTGCGCAAACTTGCACCTGCAAGAGAACCCTCAACTAGTTGTTTTGGTCGTCATTCTTCTTTCTCTTCGGCCATCAAACAACGTCAACTGGTCATTGACGAGGCAATGAAACACTTGTCATTGAAATTTTGCCGGCTTCTCGGGCTGAATCGTAGTTGAGAGATATTGACTGGCGATCCGCAATCTGCCGGCTTGATCATTCCCACAATCAATTGTGTCGATACTATATTCCTTCCAACTTTGCTTTATTCGTAAATTTCATCGACCTCCTTCCCAACACGCCTCCTATCCTGACCCGTGATTTTTTTCGTTGTTATTCTTCCTTTTCTTTTCAGCGCAAAATGTTGCCCAGAGAGTATTGTTGTCTCGGCAAAGACGAGCATCAACTGGCAACAACCCAACCCTTTGGCCGACCTGCACCGTGCCCTTCATTCTGGATGATAACCTTGCATTCGGTAAGGCTTGGTTTGCATGCTTCGTTGTGGCGGTACAATAAGCATTTAAGATAACTAGCTATCACCCGTCGGAAGAACAAAGAAATTTAACCCGGCCAATCTGTGCAGGATTTAGTTAAGGAAAATTGAAAACAGAGCCCAGAATATTCTCTTGTGAGGGCCTCCTCACAAGCACAGGTTTTCAAAATATCTCTCGTCTCTTCCTTGAAGGAGGCCGAAACTTGCGCCATCACCTTTTGCGCGCTATGATGATGTGGGCACGAGAGGCTGAGCTGTTCTTCATCCCACGAACTGACCAGGCTGACTACGTCCGCATCACGTGGGGATCCAGGTGAGGAAAACGTCGTGGTAACCTAAGGCATTGAATTATTTTGATTCCAACGAAAGGACTCAGGAAAGGACTCCTGATCCGCTGTGGTTTCGTTTCCGTTCCTGGTAATAGAGGCTTTTACAAAAAAAGATATGGCATTTCAGGTATTTTACAACTTACTACGCAGTTTTCTTTCTTCTCTTCGACGTTTAGATGTTGCTCAGACTCAGGACGCCGTGGTGGCGAGCATCTTCTGGTTCTTTCCCAAAATTGCTCAAGCACCACCAGCCTTCTCCATCACCTTGGTCACTTGCTGGGTCTATCGCACAGCGGTCAGGTGCACACGCCTCAGCAGCGCCAGAATAACCAACTGCCATCCAATGGCAACCACGTCCAGGACCTGAGGTTGAGCCAGCGCTTGCTTGGGCTTTCATCAGACGTAAACGCTCTCCTGAGTAGTGCGAACAGACGCCAGAGCAGCATCATGGCCAGAAGGTTTCACACTATGACAGCTGAGCAGCGACTGGCCTCCAGAGGTTACAAGCACCACATCGACGACACAGACTCCCTCGAAGCAAGACTCCTTTACGCCAACCAAGGTACAGTAGAATGGTGAACTGAGAGTGCTTTGACGTGCAGCTGCATTTCCCAACGTTGTTTTCTTTCTCAATTGCAACAACCTGTCAAATTTCTGTCGCTGAAGGGCAGATAAAGAAACTCTGTAGTGTCTTTTAGCACATGTCAATGTGGCGGTGTCTCTCGATGCCCCAGGTGCGAACGTCTGACCTTGTGTTCACCCGTCTTCCACTCTTCTTCCATTCTTCTTCCAGATTGTTGTGGAGGTTACTATCGTGCTCGGCCATCGAAAAGCTCCGACCCACTGCAGGTCATCCACAACGTTGAGTTTCCGGCGCAAAATTACTCGTCGGAATCGGACTGTACGTGGTATGTGCAGGCGAGGGCCGGACACCGTGTTGTCCTGGAGAGGGCTGTCGTCTTCGACCTGGAGCACCACAACAGCTGCCAGTACGACTTCTTGGAAATCATTGATATTGGCACCGGAAAAGTGACCAGGTAAGCTTCGAAGAAAATATTATTCAATGCAATGAAAAAAAAAAAGGAAAAAGAAAGCCAACTTGAATCACAAGAACAATTGTCTGCGAAGCCTGAGATTTAAATTCAATTGCTCATCCAGTATTTTATCCAAGGGAGATTGTAACCTGGTGCCTATTCTCTCTCTCTCTCTCTCTCTCTCTCTCTCTCTTTCTCTCTCTGCCGTCTTAGGTTTTGTGGAAAGTCCATCACTCTGCCAATGATGTCGAGCGACCGATTCGGCTTTGCCCTCCGCTTCCACTCCGACTCTCGCAACCAAGGCCGTGGATTTTACATCCAGTATCGTGCTGTCGGTGAGTTCACCAAACACACAGTTCAGTTATTGACACTGAACACAGCACCATTTACTTCCATTGCAGTAGTTTAACAATCAGGTAGAAACCACTCTCCTCGTGGGAAGAACAAAAATGAGCTGAAGGAGTGGAAGGGGAGTTTGCAACTTGAAACAAAAGAGGAGTTTGCAACTTGAAGCAAAAGCAACAAATGAAGAAAAAGTAAAGAGAAAAGAGGGAAAATAAACTGAGGGTCTTGATATCATTGATACTCCGGCTGCCCAGAAGATGCTGTAAAGGACTTTTTTTTTATCACCTCATAAAACTGGTCTTGTCGTCTTTTGCAGCGGATGCGTGTCTTGTGAATAATGGTGGCTGCCAGCACAAATGTGAGATGACCACCACCGGTTCGGTTTGTTCATGTCCAGCAGGACAGCTGCTTGCTGACAACAGGCGCAACTGCTTACAAAGTGAGTGCTGCATTGCATTTTGAGAAAACATTTGAGTTTGAAGGCACTTTTTTTGGTTTGTGTTTAAAATGAAGGGAAATTCCGGATGTGGTGGTTGTGGCTTTACAGGTGTGTATATTGAGCTTGAACATCAGGAGCGACGACTGATTGATCGTTGGCTTGTGTGTACTCTTTTCAACAGGTTGCAGCCACGTTCTGACTGAGCCAAGCGGTGTGATCCAGTCACCCAACTACCCGAGCAACTACCCTGCCAATGTTGACTGTGTGTGGGTGGTCAGGGCACCGGAGCATCACAGTGTCATCATGACAATCTACAACTTTGAAACTGAGTACAACGAAGGTTGCACAGAGGACTTCCTGAATGTGCGATTCGGTCCCTTTGCGGACTCCATGTCGTTTGGTAAGATCTGTGGCAAGATGAACGCCACCTCTCCGCTGGTGATTCCAACCGACAGAAGCTACCTTCGTCTACACTTTAAGACGAACAGTATTCAGCAGTTTTCTGGATTCCGTCTATCCTACCACATGAAGGAGACGGTTTCTTCGATGGACTAAAGGCCAACGACTAGGTCACAGCTATGTTCTCTTGAACTAATTTTATCGTCCGTCCACCTCAGCCACGAAATGTTCACAGACTTTGTTCCAATCACAAAACTATCTTCTCTGCAATCGGGAACTCTATGCTCTTCGCTTACATATCAACAAAAATGTGCTGCCCAGAGATGAGCTGCTACAAGCGTCAAGCTTAAGTCACAGTAAAGAACATTATCTACATTCACATCTTCCAGTTTTTCCTGTGCATAAACCATAAACAAAGAGCCAGACCTATTGAATGTACGTGAATACTGCCCGGTGCAGACTGTTCTATAGCACCTCCAGAGATTATTAATATACAGAGCTACTTCTTTTCTTTGCATTCAGAGTGTAGACATTATGTCTCTTCTCCCAGTGTGCCTGTGCCTCGTCTGTATGACTGCGCAGCGCACGGCGGGCATATTATCATCACAGCTGTATATGTTTATTCCATTCCCCAGATTTTGTGAAAAAAAAAACACAATCCCCTTATATATTTGTTTGTTCTTTCTCAAATACAAGACTAATATTTTGCTCATATGCCAATGCTATGCGCTTGCCCAGTTTGGTGCAGTCTGTTGGCGAGTGGAATGGAAGCCCATGGCAAGTTTAAATGCAGCACTGGGGCGTAATGTTGAAACAGCACTACCATGTGTGCTGCAGGAATGCGAGTGGGAATATTTGGGAAGAAATGCCCAATTCCATCAGGGTTTCCTTAAAATGCAGCCAGGTGCAGAATGGAAGTGCTCCGTGTCAAGTGGGTGGTGTGCATGGTGCAGATGGAATAAGACGTTTCACAACCCAGATCATTACAACGTTCAGGGCTATAACGAAACTAAATATTTATGATACAAGAGTTCTTCAACTCCCATGATCCCACCCTCATATCTTCACCGGCTTTTTGCGAGTCATTCGGCAAAGGACGGTGCTTAGTGGCGAGAAAAAGAGCCACTATCCCTCAGGGCTTGCATACACAGAGTGCTGGGATTTTCCCAAGCAAAAACCCTAAAACCGATACTTTTGTACGGAACTCGAAAGTGCTGTAACTTTGTCTGGGTGCGAGGGCTGTATCATAGAAACGATAATTGGCGCTGGTGCCCATATATTTTATGCCGGGGGTCATTTAGACTAAAACCGCACATAGAGGTCTCGATGAAAACTTGCAGATGCTCATAATCCGTGCCGGACCGGGACTCGAACCTGCGGCACCAAATCGCCTAGCAAA
>JAOWAR010150854.1:0-11323 GCA_028571005.1 Clathrina lutea
AGAACAAGATGATGAAAACCTTACCCAAATCAAAAGATAGCCCACTGTCGTGGGCTATAATTTGTTTTTAGTTCTAGCTTATTGTGCTTGTTCTGAGCAAAACCACTTAATTTTTTTTTAATCTTATTACCACATCTAGATATCATGGTTTTGACCTTTACTCCATGCAGTGTTCACCTTCACACTTCCAAAATGGACTTCAAAGGTCTTGAAGAGAAGGAACATTCTGTTCAAGAGACAATCTATTGTGCTCAGAGGCAGCTCTGACACTCTTTGGACGTCGATGTTGCAATGGGAAAATCAGTTATCTTGAGAATCGGCAACAGTGGTCCATAGTTAATTTTCACGTTCACAATAAAAATGTGTGAATGTGAAAAGTGAAATGTGTCAATTAAGCTCATCTTGGGCCCAGTTGTCCAGCGTTCTGTCAGTCTCTGGCTGGATCTCCGTGCGAAGTTAAATTCTAGTTCTACTTTGTCAGAGCGGGACTGGAGGTTTGAAGTACATTCAGTGTGCAACTAAAACCGAACTCAGCATCCACAATCATCGAAGAACAAGCTGGTGCTCAGCGCCACCAGATGCCGGTGAGCTGATCGTGCACACCAACTGCAAAGCCGACAGTCCACCATTTCTTTTGTCCACATAGAAACAGCGAAACAATAAATCATTATCATGGCAGTGCACCTTCAATATGCTGAAAAAATAACATGTTCAGCAACACTGTTGAAAATAACATGTTCAGCAACACTGTTGAAAATAACATGTTCAGCAACACTGTTGAAAATAACATGTTCAGCAATACTGTGGAATTTTGAAATGTAGAAAACTCAATATTTTTTAGCATTTTGATATTTCTTACCAGCAACCCTTGAAATCAGTCATTTGACATGGCTGAGGTCAAAGATCAACAATATTTGTTGCTATAGTTGGATGGTGTTGTTTATCACTAGCAATGATTTGATTGTTCATTTCAGCATGCACCAAGCGCTGCTTTCCAGTCATCAGATGAAACTGACCAAAGGGCGTATGTGACCTCACAGGTGCTGCGGCCAAGGCGGCTCTGAAAACGCCCAAATTCACACCCCTGCCAGCTTTCACTTATTCTAGTTCAAATTAGACCTGCTGTTTCAGCCACGTTGCTTCCTTGCCCAAACAACGATAGTAAAAATGACCGTCATTTAGGAGTGGAGCAAGAAGGTTGAAGGGCTTCAGTTCACCTCACCAACATAGGGTTAGGTTAAAGGGGAACTCCACCCAAAAATGAGTTGCCTGGTTTGAAAGGTACCTACAGATGCGTGCTGCAACTAACAAGAATAGCAGATCTTTCATTAGTCCTTGGGAAGCGTCCAGAGGTCGCCGTCTTGACCGGGACATGGGCCGCCTTAACGCCGTGAAACGTCACCAGTTTCCAGTTGCAACGGATCCGAGTCTGGCCTCAGCTTGAGCCCTACTTTGAAGCACACTGCCATCGGTTACCTTCTCCTGACGGCCTCAATACTTTTTTCGCCAACCGAACCATGTCTTCGAAAGCTGGGGCTTTTTCTTTCCTATGTTGTCAAAACAATACACGATTTTTTTATGCTCTTCTATTCTCAGCTTACACTTCGTAGTGTTGGTATAATAGTACAACTGCACGCGGATACTAGGCTGGAAGAAAAAATAAAAAATAATAATGACAAAATAAATCGGCGCGGGACCTTGAAAAACTAGGATCCTTTTCTTTTTCTGCTGAGCCTTATGGGCCTAAGTCCGCATAACTGCGTAGGCGTACGCACGCACGCACACATGAATGGTGTGCACACTACCATGTACTACGGTTCCAATACCTCTCTCCCTCTGCTGCTCCCCCACCCGAAAAGAAGGGAAAGTAGGTGAAAAATATCCAAGCAGCATTCAAGCTCACCTCCTTGTGATATCAGGTAGCGCAGTAACGAGAACCTCGACGAGCGGGAGCAGCTGCACCGGGTGAAGAGCTCGATCTCCGAGCAGGGGAGACAGTAGGCACAGAAACAGATTATAGCCGACGCCGTCGTCGCCTGCCTGGTGTGCTGAAGATCCCGCTCAAAGCAATGCTCTTCGAAATGATCAGAGCACACCCTGCTTTCTCGGCTAGGCAGGAAGTCCTTCCTGGAAATCTTGGCCAGCCAAATTCGCAGCAGCGCAGGATGGTCAACTGGGTACGTGAAGAAGCTTAAATAATTATATCCCTCCCTTGCCAGGAGTGGTTAGAGCAATCGGGCACAGAACATCGAACCATTGTGCGCTTGGGAAGGGTAGGAATTGCTCTAGTCGTCAGCAGAATTTCTCTGGGAGGAAGGAGAAAAACGTGTACTCTTGTAGTTCAGTTCCACGACCGCATCGCAGGACGGGCACTTGTTCTACCCACCATCCTGCTGTGGTCAGCAGCGCAGCTAGCGCTGGACGGCGCGGCTGCTGGTCGAACTAACTACGTCATCAAGGCCGCGACTTTGCACCCGAGTGATTTCATCGTAAACTGTCGATTTCCAGCGATCGCGAACAAGGCGCGGCGCCGAGAAACGAAAAGAGCAGTAGACTACACGTAGATCTACGGTCTGCCGTCGTTATACATGTATCTCTCTACCAAAAATCATTTTCCCGTGGAGTTCCCCTTTACTCTTAACTTGGAGTTCGTCGGCGGCTTCCCGCTGCGCGACTAAACTGGTTTAGCGGCTACTTCCTCGGCCTTGCCTACGCCAACTCTGCGGCCTTGCGGGACACCTGCACGAGGCAAATTATACAAATGAGATGTATAAGAGTGGATCTCGAAGATAAATTCGCAGACCGTGCACTTTCCGGGATCGTTAGGGATGGTGCGTGAACTTTAATTCCTGGTCAAGCGGAGAAAGCAGCTGATATCGCTGCCGCAGCTGCCAGCTGGACGGCTTCCCGGCCCCGCCGCATATGGGAAATTGTTGGGAGAGGGGCCTGAGCTCGAGCCCATCGCGAGCGTCTCGATGGGCTGTTTATCGTCGCATACAACTAGAAAAATGCACGTAAAGGCATGTCGTTCTGCAAGAAGGGAGAAAGCGGCGCGCAACGGACGACGTCGAGGTCGAAGTCGATCGACGTGTACTTTACTTTGGGCGCCAAATCAATATTCCCGCCTTTTTTCCCTCGACAATCAAGAAGATGACGCACACAGGTGTAAGGTGCAGAAACCGCATCGAGCGCGTCAGTTATACCGGCCCGCCCTAAGCTAGCGCTTGGAGGCTAGGCACAGTGACGATGAGGGGAGAGCCACGCTGCGCAACTTTACTTCGCGAAAGCGGCCGGCTGGTGAGGAAAACCGAGTTGTCGGGGCGCGTACAGTGGCATCTGGCGTGGATCGTGGAGCGCTGGCGCTTGCCCAGCAAAGTGACAGCTTTGCCAAGGCTAAGCCCAACGCTCCATCATCAAGTATCACGCAGTGCACGCATGCGCGCAGGGCAGCAAGGATATGCACGTGCAGAACCCATGCCGCGAGCGCATGTGGGTGGGAACTGCAGGCCTACTCGGCCCGGGACGTCATATTACCTGGCTGATTACAATCCGAAGACATAATTTCGAAGACTTTGCCTGTTCGTGCTGTGGAGGGTGCGCACTCTCTGTTCAACGTGTGATCGTCAAACTTTCTGTTCAACTAATCCTTCTGCCTGGTCAGGTTACAAGAAGAGATCTGCGGCGAAAACGAAAGTTCGGAGCAAGTGGCTGTTTTGTCCGTGGTGTATTGAAAGATTAGGTTTTGAAATTCACAGTCTTGGCAAACCTTGAAGCACGTCATTCCATGATCGACCAGACCTCGCAATATGCTATTTGTACTGTTACAGGGAGTTGGGTTGTAACACGGTAATTTTATATCTTGTTGTCTTGGCGTCATTATGGTCAAAGCGGGGGTGGGGCTATCGCGGTTTCAAAGTTTACAACGATTCGCGCATTCAGTGTATCGGACATCGCTCTGCTTCTGGACAACGGTGTGTCCCTTTTTTCCTTCACTTTCAATCCTTGCAATCGATTGGACTAATTTATTTGCAAAACGTCGCAATGCGTATTCAAAAGTTGAAGAACACAGAACATGTGCCGACTCTGCTGTTCGGTCTTGGATGCACACTAATCTGCTGCGGAAGAAGGCTAATATCGGCATAAGGTTTGCTTAGCCGGATGTAATATGCTGAACTCATGCCGTACACTGATGAGCAAAGGCCAACGACCATCGGTCACTGCCAAGCTCTACCTACTGAAATACATATATCTGCCCTTCCCTACAATACCCCGAAGCATAATGCCAATCTGGCATGGCGCAGCCTCGTCTGTCCATGCCTTGGTCCTTGAGCGTATCCAAGGCAGTGTTGCCGGACAGATCCTAGACGTAAACTCAACACTCACTAAAAGCAAACATTTTCAGAGATAAACTGAAAACTGCCAACACTGGTCGAGAGCAGTTGCCTCATAGTACTGCTGCACCAACTATTAGATTCGCTGAGTCCCCCTCTCGCTGATTGTCTCTTCCCATCTTCCTCCACTCTTTCAACACACAGCCTCCACAATCCAGCTGCAGGCCACTTTCTTCTCGCAAAGGCAAACACTACGCTATACCTCTCGTGTTACTTCTTTCAATGATGCTGTTCTGCTCTTATAGGAAACTCACTACCACATTCTGTTCAAAACGTAGAATGACGGAAACGTACGATACCCTAGCCAGGATACCTGAATATCCTGGCCAGGCTTCTTGGCGTGTCCTGGCTATATCCTGGCATATTCTGTACCAGGACACACGGGATATCCAGGCAAGGATACCTGGTTCTTGGCGTGTCCTGTTCTTGATACACACCAGGATATGCTAGGACACTTAGGATATCCTGGACAGGATTCTTGACATGTCCTTGTCTTGCAACACACCATTATATGCCTGGACATGTTGAGTATCCTGGACAGGACACTCAAGTGTCATGACCACTGAGGCTGGGTGTCCTTGCCAGGATACTTGACGTGTCCTGGCAGCAGGACACACCAGGATACCCGTATGGCCAGGATACATGCATCACATGTCCTGGTTTGACTTGGTGCAGGGATAAGGACCAGGATGCATCAAAAGTCACTGGTGTGTCCTGTCCGGACACTCACCAGGGTAGGCTTGGTCTTGTGCATTTTCTTGCCGAGGTTATTTTTGTGTACTTTTAGTTCCTCTCTCTTTTACTCATCTCCCTCTTTTGGGCTTTTTCTTTACGAAAACATCAGCTGTTTCTTTAGTTTGGTGGTGGAATGCTAGGACTAAGAATTTTGGAGCTTCCAAAACTAATTCACCAGCCAGAAAGTTGGCACCGGTTGGCCTAAGATCAAGGAGGTCAGATTGAAAACTAAGGTTTTAGTAAAGCGGTTTGGTTTGAAGACTGACTTTTTTGTGAAGAGGAAGCTTGAAATGGCATTTACAATTTTTCAAAAGCTAACTTGTCATAGCTTTGACATGTTGGTTTACAATCGATTGAGAAGCTGGGAATGTGCTTTTGATTAAAAAAAGAAAAAGAAATAGAAATGGAAAACACAACACATACACGCAAAGTTTTAAGTTTTGTGCAATCAGTTGAAATAGTATATTTCCCTGGGGCCTTGAAACTTGAACTGAGCGCCTTACACTGATTGCTGAGTGTCTCCCACTGATTGCTGAGTGTCTCCCACTGATTGCTGGGTGTCTCACACTGATTGCTGGGTGTTTCGCACTGATTGCTGAGTGTCTCACACTGATTGCTGAGTGTCTCACACTGATTGCTGAGTGTCTCACACTGATTGCTGAGTGTCTCACACTGATTGCTAGGTGTTTCACACTGATTGCTGAGTGTCTCACACTGATTGCTGAGTGTCTCCCACTGATTGCTGGGTGTCTTACACTGATTGCTGAGTGTCTTACACTGAATGCCTAGCTTGTGCACTGTTTTTCAGATGCATCGTACGTCTTGCACGATGCACCGTGCAGGTGCACTGAAGGTCTTGCACTAAGGGCCTCGGGCCTTGTAATGAATGCCCAGCTCCTTGCCCTGAAACCCTTGTGCCTTTTGCTCTGCACCGGCCGTACGTGTTGTGCTCCCTGTGTCGTCCATTACCAATACCTTGTGGAGAGTGCCATATGTAGGCACTCACGTCCGTCAAGTGGCATTCTGCCAATTCCTTTACTGAGCGTCACATCGCTTGCATCTAGCTTGCACCAAGCACCTTTCCCTTAGTGTCAAACACCCTTCAGCTGAGCACCTTGCACCAAACATCGAAAAGAAATGTCCAGTTTGGTCAGGTGGGAAATTACTGATAGTATCAAATCACCCGGCCAGAATCTCTGAAGACCTGGAGTTATGTCTTTGTTGCTACATTCTCCACTCCAAATATAACTCTTTCTATTGAGAGATGGAGAGGGGTGGTGTGACACAGAGTGGGTTATGCCTAAACTCACTGCCAGAGCGAATCGAGAGTGAGCGCTAAGGCAAAGACACACACAGCCTCAAGATTAAGTGCAGTGACAGGTAGATAACTCTGATGGTACACATACAAGGCGAGAAACGTACAAACATCTCACAAAGTGATCAAGGCAGAAAGTTTCCCCGCCACATCCACTTGGCAGGCTGCTGAGAAGCCTCGGTTGCTCTGAGTGGCCAATGGGCATTGCAAATTTTACACAATTTCTTTAGGCATAAACGGTGAGAGTGCAAGGTGGAAAAGATGGGGCTAGATGATCCAGTGGAAACACAATCGTCACCGTGAAAGCCATTGTTACTGTAAAATCCGCAAAATGCTATCGTCAAAAACATAAAGACTTAACTTAAATGTGAGCTAAAAAGTTTCTGGAAGGAAGAGATTTCCACATGGAGGAAATTTTGATCGAAGAAAATTCAATGAAGCTCATAATCCATGCCGAGACCAGGACTCGAACTTCAGGCACCAAATCGCCTAGCAGACAAGTGTCGCCTTACTATCCACTACATAATCACATCATACTCAGGCTAGTTTGAGTCCTGGTATCGGCACAGACTATGAGCTTCATTAAGTTTTCTTTGTTCAATTGTTTCTGGAGAGCCAGTTTTATGTTAACTACTTGTAAGGGACGATGGTGTTGACGCCGAAACGTCTAGCTCCATCTTTTCCATGCATCTTGTTGGTTAACCGTTTGTGCCTAAATTACTCTTGTGACATTTACGATGCGGGTGAAAAACGAAAGATCTTTTACCAACTCAAAAATGAACATAATGTTGTGGGATTTCCAAGCGATGGCAATACTGTGGCATTAAACAGTTTGTGAACGCTGGACGGAGTAAGTAGGCTGACTAAGCCTTTGGAGTTCCACCACGGCATGAGCATCGCCTGGATCCTGGACGGCAATTTTCAAGCATGGCTTAGGCTAGCTGGTGCCTTCTCCCTCAGGCTCCAGGCACTGGGCATTCAGTTTAGTCTTCAAAAAGAAAAGAAGTGCCAATTGGCACACTCTCTTTTTCCGGCATTTTTACATTTGATGAGTCCATGAGAGGGCCTTACGTCATTCACAAAAATTATTATCCCTCGCTGTCTTTCAAAAGTCTATTTCTCTTTTATTCGCCCATGTCCAGAAGAGGTTTTATGTAGTTTTTGTACCGCGGTTTGCCGGTGCAGAGTTGTACTTGTGTTTATTTATTTTAGTCTTGTTGAGCAGTCTTCAAGTAGTAGTCATTTTCGACTCCAGGTTCGCGTTCTTTACGGTGGATGCTTCTTTCCACGATTCGTGTGAGTAAAAATTTATGTTCAAAACAATCGTGAACAGCCCAGCTCTGGAGTATGGTTGCATCTCATGGTTTTCTTGATCACTAGAAGGAGTTCAACAGAAAGCCCTGTCTATCTGTGACATTGACGCCACTTCTAGCCCTCTACTGTCTCTACGTTAAAATGCTATGTAGACTATTCCTCTCTCTCTCCCCCCCCCCTCCCCCCTCTCTCTCTCTCTCTCCTTGACAGCAACGTTCCTGATCATCTCTCAGATTTTTATTCATGGCCTTACATCCAAACTGCATGTCACAGGCCACTCTTTGCGTAACTCACGTGTGATTTGACTTCCCTGTCCTCACTCCTCTTTGCTGGTCTTCACGGATTTTGTACCTAGCTGCTTTAGTCTACAATGCTTCTCTTTAAATTTATGGTTTAGAGAGTAAACCGTCATCCTTTATATTAGCATGTCTCTCTATGGCTTTTGTTATTGGATGAAAAGAATACTAAAAAATAATAGCCATGCAGTAATACCAAAAGGTTTATGCAGAAGTGATTGCTAGCCTGGCACACAGTTAGTAAATAGTGATCATTTTGATCACCACTTGCACTATTGTCCATGAGTTATAACCTTTGGCCCGGTTTGAAAAATTCAGCTTCACCAACTGACTCTCTCTCTCTCTCTCTCTCTCTCAGTAGACTGATGAAAACTTTGTCTGTGAGGCACAGCCCAAGTGCAGCACTGAACATGACGATCATGACTCCTCTCTCGTGTCATCATTTGAAGATGTAGTCCATGACTACAAGATCATGACTGTACTTCAAGTGATGGATCCTTGCACAAAGACCATCTAAGGCATATATAGCAGGCACCGCTGAGACTCCAGTGATAGTTCATGATTATGCACCGCTGAGACCCGAAGGATAGTTCATGATAGTATGCAGATGATCGATGTGCGTGTCCTCACCAAGTCCACGCTCACCAGCTGATCGTCATCGACTGTCAACAGCACTGGCTCGCAGGTCTCATGCGTCTGTCACGATGTGACTCCTTGACAGGTTCAGATACCTCGTGGATGTTTGTTTTTTGAGAAAGGAGCTTATCTGTTAATCGTCACCATTGAACTGAGCTCCCCTAGCCTTAACCCTTCTCTGGGGGATTTTGCCCCACCTCTTGAGAAATTCACTTATATCGTCAAAACCATAAACAGCTCACCTAGAATCCTTGACTTTTCTTGTCTATATATTTGCGATAAAATGAGTGCAATTTTGAACCCTTTGAAGTGTGTTCTGTTGTCATAGCAACCATTCTAGAATGGTGCATGGAACTTAAACATTTGTTTTCCCTATGATCTCACTTTCTCTTTGTATTGTGTACAGATTCTTCTCCTGTTCGTGTAACAGCTTGACAGACTGTCGGATGAGGTTTGCCAAATTCATTCCCCTACCATGTTGTAGTTTGGAAGCCGGAGAACTGCCAAACGTTACTCAGATCAGAGTGTTCTTGTGATTATCTAAGAAAGCACTAACTGCCCTGCTGCTTGCATTCGAAATTAATGGAGGTGGGCCCACAAGTCGTCCTCTCGGATCATGTCCAAGGAGAAGATAGCACATCCTGGTGGAGATATTCTCGAATAATTCGCTGGCCATTCCTGCCCCTGCCTCGTCGCCAGCCAAGAAAATTGGTGAAAGAACAAATCTGGTGGGGCTTTACGCTGGTGGCCTGTTCAGCGTGGCGACAAGAAACAGTGGCGGAAGGATAGTGCAGGGATCGCTTCACGGGGCACTGCTTTATATAGAGAGCTTCTTTCCCGTTACTACGTAGATCTACTTTCTTGGCATCTCGAGCTTACCTAAGGCGTGCACATGGGCCGATGTTGCTGTAGAATGACAGTATACCCGGACCCACTCATCACACCCGCGTACCCGTGCCACAAAGAGTTAACGTTGCATACTGCAGGTCGCGTGAGCCGCACAACGAGCGCTCGAGGCGCTGCATCTTGCCATCGATGACTCATCATCCATGACTTGGCATCATTATGTACCTGTGTGTGCCAGGCCGGCCCGGGCCCATGGCCACCTGCACCGATGCATGCAACAGGCGTTCTCTTTCCCGGAGCTTCAGGCAGGTGTAGACCCATGAGGCATGATGTACACGTAGTGCTTGCTTCGCCACAGAGTCGAGCTCTCGCCCAAAATCTTTCGTGAGTGTATGGTGAGCCGTTTTTCCAGGATCGGTAGGGCCACGTGTCACCAAGCAACTCATTCGCCGTGATCTGCCTGATTGTGCTCGTAAGTTTGTTTTCAGCTGTGCGTGGTTGGGGAGTCTTCCACACCGCCTGACTTGGGGCACCGCCATCAGCAGCTTTGACTAAATTACACCGTGTCGAGAGATTTATTCTTCCAGCGGTGGTGCCTAGGTGGTTATTGCAGAAAGGAAAGCTGCTTGTAGCTTGCCGAGTGAGAATCTCTCACCGTGACCATGGTGACGTGAGATGAAAATAATCTGAAAGACTAGAGATTTTCTCTGTTGGACGAATTATGATGCCCAGCAGCTGTTCACGGTCTCGGAAAGCATAGCGAGGGAAGGGATGACGGCCCATAGAAGCAAGGGATGACGGCCCATAGAGCTGACAGGCCATAGTGCGGAACGGGCGCATATCAGTCCATTAATTCTTACCCGAAGTTTGAGTTTTATCATTGTCGAACTTGCTGCTGGAGGGGTTCAGGGCTGAAAAAAGGCGATATCGTTTCGCCACTTTCAGGTTTTTTCCTCTCTTGTTTCGTCCTGCAGCATGCCGCCTAGGCAGTTCACGGTGACTGTTAGCTGCAGCAACCTTCCCGGCCTGCATGCAGGGCTTCACCTTAAGCCTGCAGGTGATAGTTCAGACCGCTTTATAGTGTCGTCTGTTCTCGATGGCGCGCATTTTAGTGTTGTGCGTGAGGGTGACGTGCTCGTCGGAATTAACGGAGTGGAGGTGCGGAAGGGACCGAAGTTTAAGGACAACACAGGTGTCAGGAACCTGGTGCTGAGACTTGCCCGTCGGTCAAGACAAGTGATCTACACATTCAAGCGAGGTGGGTCTCACAAATATTGGTTGCTTTCTCTTTGGTTAGACAGTTCAACACCAGACATTTTTTGCCTTGTACTTGTTTTCATTATGCGTTGGATCTTTGAACTGTACTTGCAATGATTGCCATGACCTGGTACAGTTTCCCACACAAATGATGGGCAAACGGTCACACTTTTCAGTATGCAACATCTTCATCAGTTTTCAAGAAAGAGAACGACCTTTTTGAGATGACCCTCACGATGAAGTAAGGAAAGAAGCAAAACAGTGGGTGTGTGTACACCACCACACTGTGACTCTAGGGTCAAGCGAGGAGATCTTTGTACACCACACAGTGACTCTAGGGTGAAGCGAGGAGATGTATGTCGAAGACATCTCGATGCTCTGCACCATTATCAATTTCGTGAAAAAGATGAAAAGAGACGCTTTGTTGTGTTATTGTATACAGATATGAGGCCCAAAACGTATGAAGGATTCTGTAAAAGATGTAAAGGGTTCATTAAAAGGTACGAAGGGTTAGAAGAAGGTAAATAAGTAGA
>JAOWAR010150865.1:0-11322 GCA_028571005.1 Clathrina lutea
GTGTGTGTGTGTGTGTGTGTGTGTGTGTGTGTGTGTGTGTGTGTGTGTGTGTGTGTGCGTGTGTGTGTGTGTGTGTGCGCGTGTGTGCGTACGTTTGCTCTATGTTATCTTTCAGAGATGTGCTGTGCGTCAAAGTGCAGCTGTTCTATGCTGGTCAGCCGTTGATGCCTGCGGCATGGACTGACCAGAGCAGTGTGTCAACCAAGGCTTATGCAGACAGTGTTGTATGGAACAAATGGTATGAATAGAGATTTACCATCAAAGCTGCATTTATCACCTTGACATCTGACTGGCCCTCTCCTCCTTCTCCTCCTCCTCCTCCTCCTCCTCCTCCTCCTTCTCCTCCTCCTCCTCCTCCTTCTCCTCCTCCTCCTCCTCCTCCTTCCCCCTCCTCCTCCTTCCTCCTCCTCCTCCTCCTCCGGGTGTGATACCTATTAAGGTCACGCTCTCACTGCGGGAAAAGCTGCGATAAAGATTACTAGCCGTGTGTGAAAAAAAATATGCACACGTGCTCACACTGCAGGTACGTTTATGCGTTTATCCAAGTGCGCGCTGTTCGCGCGAAGATTGATTCTAGATCTGGTGGCATGCAAGCCGACAAAAGCTGCCTGTCTCTGAGAAAGAAAGATTGAGAAACTTGCGTGAAGCCTTGAAAAAAGTGACGATGAACATCGCGGTCGTCTGCCAGCGTTCACTGATGGAGGAGGTCCGGATCTGCCCTGCGAGGACGGGAGTATCTCGATGGGAAGTATGTCGAGATTTTCTGAGTCACCAAGAGCGTCTTCACTTGGCTTCTCGGTTTGGTTTGCCCTTGCTTGAGTCCTCGCTTGGAGTTTGCCCGCACTGTTCTTCGCTGAAGCATCCCGCCAAGGAAGAGACTAGCCATGGTCTTGCATTGGCTGGGACATGGTTTCGCTGAAAGGCAGCTAGCCAACTTGTACCGCGTTAGGTCTTCTTTGTCTAGTGGTAGATATACAAAGGAGAAGGGCCGTGAGAGAGTTTGTGAGAGGAGGTTGGGACCAGATTGTCTGAGAATGTAGACAGGGAGGTACAAACACTACAGGCATCGCGAGAGAAATGAAGTGACCAAAAGCAAAAGCGAGAACAAGAGCAAGAGTGAGACCAAATGCAAGAGCGAGACCACGAGCGCATGGCCTTCGTCGCCCGTATCTAGTATCTGCGGTCCGCGCGACAAGTACTCGTTTGTATGGCGTTTATACTTTTTAATCTTGCACCCCCCCCTCGCCGCTCGCGTTCATGCGATTTCCTTTTTCTCGCCGCGTTTAAAAATTTGGGTCACGTGAGCCAAATCTCCTAGGCGATATAATCGTAAACGCGGTTTTACACGCAGTGTGAGCGCGACCTAACTATATCTAAAGTTTCACCCGGAAGTTGATTTTATCCACCGAACAAATATATTTTCTGAAAGCTTATGTTTAAGGGATTAACTTTATTAAAACTTCAACAAGCTAAATATCATTTGATCAAAGTTATCATGCCACAATACCACATTTTGCATGTACATGACGAAAGCCAGAAATTTGGATTCGTCTTTGCAGCCATCTGCTTGACCCGTCTTAATTTCTCTGTGGATTCTTGCTACCGAGCCACAAATAGACGTGTCTGGAATTTTTCAAGATCGTATCCAACTTCAGAAAAGTTGGAGACGAGTTTGAAAGGGTAACCCTGATATTGGGTAAGCCCTGGTGGGATAACATGGATGAAATTGAAGAAAGCCGGACACACTTTTTGTTAATCAGTAACAGGAACTCAGAGAAGATTTAAGGCTGATGGAGCGGATGGCTGCGAAGATGAATCCAAATTTCTTACTTCTGTCATGTACATGCTAAATATGGTGTTGTGATGTCATAAGTTCAATCACATGATATTGAGCTTCTAGAGGTATTAATAAAATTAATCCTCTGATTATAAGCTTTCAGAAAATATATGCTTTGTTGGGTGGATAAAGTGAACTTCCGGGTTAAAATTTGGACATTGTCACTGGTAATAGCTACATCCATGTTGACCATTTTAAAAGCCAGACTGCTTTATTCGGTGAGATCTGACGGAAGTGGGTCATGGGCCTAGTAGGGCTGGAAGGAGAAGTCTGGAATTCATGTACTGCTCATTTTTGTGACAGGAGGGATTTGTTGCACCTGACGAACCTGCCAATTTGTCCGGTGAGCAACCGCCTTTTGAAGAGGAACAAGAGGAGTACTAACCACACCAATGTTTCTGTCCTGCATTCACCAACACAATGCTCTCTCTCTCTCTCTCCCCCCTCCCAACCCTCTCGTGGCTACCCTTGAGCCTCTCTTAACCTTAATACCCTTCAGTTTCAGTGCTGAAAAAATTGAAAAAAAAAAGTTTATCATTGTAGTAAAGAGGAGCAGTGCCCTATCACAGTGTATTCTCTTCATTGTCTCGATGCTTCCATCGTACCTCTTGCAGGCAGTAGCCTGTACTAATGAAAGTCGTCTTCTACCTTCCCCAGTACTTCAGTATTCAGATGTGACATTTTTATGCTCGTCACCCTTTCCTATCTCCTCCCTGAAACCACTAACCACAAAGTGTTTATTCCTTTTTGAATATCTGACGACATCATTTTCAATCTATTCAAGAGATGGCTTTGTCCGGTGGGTGAAAAGGGTGTTCATTTGACTGAGGATGTGCCTGATTCACAGCATGTCCCTGTGCACTACTCAGGACTTTGTTTGAAAAGCCTTACTGACAGAAGTGGTCATGTATACCGGTGTTGGCTCAGTTAGCCTATTTGCACAGCCCAGCAGTGCTGGCTGATTTCTCAGGACTTGACATTTTTCAAAGTGACACAATTAGGAAAGACCATTCAGGTTGCAGGCTACACATTGAGGATTGCCATAGACTGGATATGGCAACACTATTCGTTGCATGTAATTTCAACTCTGGTACAACATATCAAACTTCAGCCTGCAGAAAGAGCCGCTTGTGCAGCAATTGAAGTTTGTCACTTGTGACGCTTTGCTGCCTGGCCATTTTTTTTTTTCTGTTTTGCACATGCACTCTGTGCTTGGTTACATCTGTACTCTGATAGTTTGTTCTCTAGCTGACTCTCTCTCTCTCTCTCTCTCTCTCTCCTCTCTCTCTCTCTCTCACCTGGCAGCATATAAGCTTAAATGTGATGCACTGTAGACATAGACACCTGCCATGATGACAGTCTTTGATCACAGTGCTCATAAAACGTACTGTCAGGCTCCTGCTTCTGACAGGCAGGCACATGACCAATCCACATTTATTCAACATATCGGCAAGAGGAATGGTGCAGACCACATCTTCCACCAGAACGGAACAGTTTAGGCCTAGGTCATGAAATTTCTCGCGAAAGAGAAGACGTCAACAGGAGAATAGGAAAACTGTATACAGTTATAAATTGATTGTGTTTGTGTGGATCCACATATACATTTCAGCATGTCAGTGGAGCTAGGGCTTGTCTTGTTGTTATAAACAACCCAATGGCTCCACCCGCATATCTCGGAGGCGACACTGTCCACACCAACCGCCACACACCGCATGGATGATCAGTCGGTCGGTCCACTGAAAGACTCGAGCAGCAATGTGCTGTCCTCTGGTGTACCACGGAACTTCCCTAGCCAAGCGAATTCCACTGTCGGTAAGATTCACCATAAATGATCCCCTTGGGCAGTTTTCTGTTCGTGAATAGCAGTCCCCTGCCCAACCAAAGCGAACAGGCGTGCCAAAAGACTGGGAGAAAGTGAAGTCATTTTGAACTAGTTTCATGGTGGTGGTGTTCAACCGCAGTTTTGTAAACCATGTTGCTCCTTGGAGTTTCCACGTGTCCCTGCGTAGATCTCCATAACACTTGTCCTTTGGCTTCCCTAGCTTGAGGCGCTTGTCATAGAAGTGTGCGTAGTTGTGGCTGCCATTGCTCAGTGTGATGTAGGTAGCAGGCGAGGAAGTTGACATGTTGTGACAGTAAACCTAGAAGAGAAGTTTCATGTTTCATTGTAACATTAAACGATCAGAATGAAGTTTACGGATGTAGATCACATAATAGCAAGTTTTGCACACCACTATCTCAAAAGAGTGCTTTACTTTGCTTTTCACAGGACTTGATATTTGCCCTCTTCTTCCTCCTCAAAAGATGAATGACACTCCGCAGTAAGATACAAATAAGGTATTGTCTTCAAAAGAAATAATCAGTTTATCAGCCTCGGCCTCAGAAATATCGGGATTTATCCAACCTTCGGCTTAGTCAGTTTACCTGTCTGTGGGTAAATCCTAGTATTTCTCAGCTTTGGGTAACAAAGAGAACGGTAGTTGTTGGCAAAAGGATGTCGATGGTGAAGTATAGAGAGAGTATCAATCTTTCAACAGGACACACCATTGTCAAGATGGGAGTTCAGTCAGAACAGGAAACAAACTTCGGACCCTTCTAACAAATCAAACTTTCTTCCCAGCCTCATTGCTCCAAACTGGCATTGACACTGCCTGGCTCACCTTCAGTGGTGCTGAGCAGTTCTGCACTTGAATGAAATAGTGCCCATCTACTGTGATGTCTTGCTGTTTTTTCAAGTCATCACATGATCTGGGCATGCTGGCCGGAGGCAAATCTGAAACGTGTTGAACACTCACTGGTGAATGACAGCCCATTGCTCGGTAAACATATTGCGAAGAGCTTGGCAGGTAGTTTTCTAGCTGTTAAAATTATTTTGGATATACCTGGCATTTCACGGACTGCAAGCGGAATGAATACTCAAAAGTTGACCGAAACTCTGTCCTGCGTGTTGTTAGTGATATTAATACAACTGACATCTGACCGAAACTCAAGCACATCACACAGACGACCACTAAAAATATGTTGAAATAATGAATTGCAAAGCTTTGCCAGATAGAGTTTTTGAACCGTGACTTTTCGCATATTTCACAGATGATCTCAATCTGTGAAGATAGATTACGGGCGGAAATTTCTAGGTCTACGATCAATGCAATCGTGTGGATGGCCCCGCGGCAACTGCGCTTGCTACAGTACAGTAGTATCGTGGCGTCAAAAATTACTACTAGTACGCCATTGAAGAGTGGAATGTGAAAATTTATCATGGCAAAATAGGATCAGGAGGGATGAGCGAAAATTAGGTGCAGGTGAAAATTTTTGTGTTTACATTAGCCTGTGTGTGTGTGCATATAATGACAAAATACGAGAGGAACAATATCTAGGCTTAGTAGCACTCTTAATGTGCGCTAACCATACCAGTGCTAGCTCTATGGATCATACTTCCTTGATGGACTCTTCATTGTACTTTTCCTATTCACCTTATCTTACCCTGAGCTTGTGGGCATCGGTACAGCCTGTTGGCTAGTTCTGCATCCATGTGGCTCAAGCCAAGGCGCTGACCCATTCTTTCATGTCCCGGGTAGTTGGGCTTCACAACTTGTATAGTCTTGAGCTTGCTGTTGTCCTTGGCGAAGGCACTGGGGCCGTAGTGCATGACAGAGGCAACATCGTATGGGACGTTCTTGGTGATAACCAAGCGTGGTGAGTATGCTTGAAAGTTCTTTGTCTTAGATGGCAGGATGTTTTCCCAGAGAACACGGATGTACTGGTCTCGATCAGGCCGCCCGTGCTCGTGCCAGAACCCAATAGCGTGCCCAATCTCATGGATGACAATTCCAACATGGCTACACCTGGCACCTAGAGAGAGAATTTGCTGCCCACCTCGTCGTCCGACATAGGACCAGCACCTAGCAATACACAATGACAAAAGGCTTAGCAGTAAATCAGCTTGGGGCCAGCTTATTTTCGAATGGTTTAGATTCTAATTTCATTTGAAATCTTGACTGCGCCTCAGCGATATGACTGATTCTTGCACGATCAAGAATCAATCAGAGAACGAAAGGCCCAGATTTCTGGAAGGTCTGAATTATGAAGTCCAACGGAAGAGCATCAACCCAACCTGAAAATGAGAAACAGATCATGATATATGACGGTACACACACACCCACACACACACACACACACACACACACACACACACACACACACACACACACACACACACACACACACACACAAACACAAACACAACTTTTGCGTGTATACACATATAATTATACACATGCACGCAGACATACAGCAGTAATCAATATTATTTGTTTTGTCCTTCTTCTCAGCGTTTTCTTCCAATGTCTACCACCCCTGTCACCCCTAAGAAGTGCCAGATAGCGTTACTGTACATCTTGAAACAGACCCATCTATTCAAACTCTTGCCTGCCTCTTTGAAATATAAATGAGTCTGAATCGTGACAATGACAGATTTGGCCACATTACGGTGGCCTCCTTCAGGTTAGTTGGATAAGCCTAATCACTAACCTGAGGAAGGCTACTGCAGTGGGGCCAAAGCTGTCATCGTATGGCACAACTACACAGGCGAGTATAGAGTTGTCTAGGTTCTGCAAAGGATTATTCTTTATCAGGATTTTTGTTTTAACTGATTAAACGGGCTATTTGCTGTTCCCTTAATTTTATTTGCAGCGCTTCACTGCAACTCATCTCACATGTTCTGCTTGTATGACTATCTTCCAAGTCAATTACTGACACACTCACACTGATTGTACACTGCTACATACTTGATTGCACACTATCACTATCGGGTGCATGCGGCAACAGCTACATACTGGACAAAAAAAGAAAGGGAAACGTAAAATCACGTCGATAACCACGGTCTCAGTGTGTCCCCATGTAGTACATACAATATGCACACACTGGTTCAATCACTATGCCAACTATCACCATGCCAACTATCATTTCTCACCCGTTCTTTCTGGTCAGAAGGAGGAAGTCTTCTTCAGTTGTTTTGGGAACGAATCGAAGACAAGTGTGTCTCTGCCAGTGGTCAATTGCAGCTTCGATGGCGAGCACAAGCTCATTATCTGGGGGTAATTAGACAGCATTTCATTGTATTAGGACATACTGGTGGCAAGAAATGCTACATTGTGCGGATTAATGGGTGACTGGAAGGCGGAGGTACTGCAGTAGTTTACCTTTGTTTGCTTGTTTGTGTGCATGTGTGTGAATGCGCCTTAGGCCAATAGCTGCCAACTTTCTGGCCGGCCTTACTTTAACTCTTTTCACTGGCAGTGATTTTTCTCTTTCTGCACTCCTCTCCCACATACGGGCTTTTCCTTTTGGAAAAAGAAAGCGGTTTCTTTAGTTTTGTGGCGAAAACTAACCGTGGATAGTAGATTTATGCCAAGTCCCCCTACCACTACCGCCTAAAATTTTGGAACCTCCAAAATTCATCCCATGGCCGGCCAGAAAGCTGGCACCGCTTGAAGGGTATGTGTATTTATGTGCTTAGTGTACATGTTTAACACGCAAACGGCCATTTTAAGACTGGGTCGGCCATTTTAAGACTGGGTCGGCCATTTTAAGACTGGGTCGGCCATTTTAAGACTGGGTTGGTCTGGATCAAGTGCATACATGTGTGCATGTAACAGCATGCTGATCAACCCCTTCGTGCTGGCCTATGTTACTGTTTTGAGGGCAGCTAAGGGGAGCATTGTGCCCCGGTCCCTTTACACATCCCAGGATCTCTTCCTAATGTGTTCGTTTTGCTTCTGTGTTTCGAAGTTCAACTGAGTAACTAACATATTTTAAGTCCTGGTCATACGATGGTCAACTCCACTTTAAATCATTTTCCTCTGCTGCCCGGCATAGTTAGGTATAGTTCCATACCGTATCATATACATCATAATTCCATACCGTATCATATACCTCAGAGAGAATCATACATACATACATACTATACAGTATGTATGTATGTATGTATTTATTTATTTATCAGGTAGTATCATACGTACAGATCAGAGATTATATTACAAGGAACGCCCGTAACTTTGGAAGCTATATGAGGGCTCTACGTGACGAGAAGAGGAGGAGAACTAGGCAGGAATTTAAAGTAGAACAGCATTTTCTGCATAAAAGTGAAGGAATGTTTCAGTTTATCGAAACTGAAGGTGAAAGGAGCTGGCTGATATAGCTGGCGAGGTAATTGAGGGTAGGAGATCGCCTTCCCGAGACAAGAACGCTAACAATGAATAGCAGAAGAAGAGGAGTTTCATTAGTAAGGGGCGAACGCAAAGCAGAGGAGCGGTCCGACTTCGAAGATGGAGGCCTTCCTGGCCAAGGAAAAGGTCCATGAATGTCCATGACCGTTTTTCAATTGCCAGAAATTGCTGGTCCTTTTTGTTGGCGAGCATGCGCACGGGCGTAGGCTTTGATACCAAGGACGACGCGACAGACTTTGCCTTTTCTGCTGTTAATTGTCAGCAACTATCACGCCCCGACGCAGCCCAAAGCTGCCTAGGCGAAGATTTCAAGTTCATTACCTCGGAATATTGCTGGGTCCAGGCGGTAGGGAATTCTCGCTCTGGGCCACAGGTTCCCGGGAGGTGCTCGCACAGCAGCTCGTCTGGATCGCCGCCTTGCTGCATTCTCGTCCACAGCCACGTCACTCTCCAGCTCTGAAAGGTGAATGTCGCCCTGGAAAAGCTCACCCCCTCTGCCCTGTAAATCTGAATTAAAGGAAAATTTATATGATCAAAGAGGGGAAGAATTTGAGATTCTTATTAAAATAACGTTTACGATTAATTGAGGGTACCTTGGTTTATTCCGCTCTCGTCCAACGACGGTTGTTGTACTGGCTTTCCATCCGGTCTTGCTTCTACCTGCCAGAGGAGACCTCGTTCCTGGAGTAAGTGGTTTTGTCTTTCGTCCTCTAAACCGCGCTCCAATGAAGCTGCCTCGCACTTCCAGAAGATTGCCCAAATTAGCAGAGTGGGGAGGACAAACTTTCCCGAAAAAATTTTCTTCATGGTCTGGGCTTGCTCTTCCGGGGAGCAAGATTAAAGATTTCGACTTTTCGTCGGTGAGAATACTAGTCGTCGATTTGTCAAATACGCATTTGAGGTGTTTTCGCTTGTGAAGAAAGTATAAACAACGCTCTTGCTTTTTTTGTCCTGCGGACAACGCCAGAGGCTTTGAAGGGCCAGATCGATCATTCCTGTCTACCGGTTCCGGCGAAGCCTCACTGCGGGGCGCCGGTTCAGGAGCTTCAGTCGTGTCGCCGCGAATCCTGAAATGAGAGTATGCGAGTTCAGAGCGTCTTTGTCCATTTCCGCTCCTGATCCCGATATCCTTAGGGTGCTTGGCGTGACTGAGGGCCTGTAGCGTAGCGATCAACAATCGCTTCTTTTCAGACCAGCTTCCCATCCCGCCGCTTCAGGCAGCGTTGGTGACGTCGGGAAAATGATATTTTTCGCCTGACCGCCCCAGCTTCGATGGTAAACTTAAAACAAAACTACCTCCTTGCGACCTGATCAGAGAAAAGCAGCTGCAGTTTGATCTGAAATCGCCCCCTTGTTTTCTCATGGCGGGATGGGTGCGGCCCTTTGTCCAGATTTGACGAAGAGTGGATTCCGATCGCAGCGGGCCGGGATGATACGGATTCAAGGATTCCGGAGCAACGAAGTTTGGCCGATATCGATGCATACTGATTGCCCTCGAGCGCGAGTAACGTAACTGCCAGTCTAGTTCTTAGACTAGTCGCGATGGCGCGTTTGTGCAGTGCGCGTTCGGCGGTGTGAAGTCACAGCACGCTCATGCAGATTTGACGTGGATCTATATATCTACAAGTGGATCTGATCGATCATGAGCTGCATGCAGCGAGAGGTCAGAACTTGCAGTGGACTAGACAGACACCGGTCACTCCAGCGCCGTTTTCGGCCACTGAGCCGGAAGCTCGCGGCTTCAAGGCGCCAAATCGTGCTTTCCGAATTTCCTTGCCACGGGGCTAGTGGCACCCTAACCTAGGATTTTCGCACCAGTTCATCACAATGCTTCAAGCCGTTAGGACCCCCAAAATGCGGTATGGCTGGCCATGTACAAAGCATCTGTTTTGTGTTGGACTCAGCATCCTTTGGCGGGAACAGACAGAAGAGAAGTTTCTTTGGTGAGAATACCAGCCTCTGACTGAGCGCTATCCAGACTTTGGAGTAGCAGACGTGCGATCGCACAGATAGAGAAGCCAGGACGGAGTTGAACGGAGCAGAATGTCAAGCGTAGCGGATATCATCCGAGAGACAGAAGAGACATTACAGAGAGCAAAGGTAGGCATAGGCACCCAATCATCACGAGACGGTTCGGCAGTGGCCAATCTCAGAGAGAGACTGTGAGCCCAGGAAATTCTAGATCTTCACCTTCCGAAGCCTCGCACTCGCAGTGTAGGCTAGTCACCTGACAGGGGGTCGTCAGTGTCACATTAGGCGGAGAATACATTGTCGTCGAAGGCTGAAAGATTAGTTGTCTCTTCCTCCTGGACGGGGATTTTAGTCCACGGCAGTCTTGAAAAACTGAGCTAGCCTTCGACTGATTGGCATTGAGCTTGTTAAGGGTTTGTCGAATGTTTTACGTCTTGTGACGCAGGGTCTTCTTCAAGTGACCAGGCCGGTCTCGGAAAATGTCAACACACATCGGAGCCTCCATGGTATGCAGTTTCATTCTCGAACTCACGATTGCATGGGTCTGACAGTGACTCACGTCATGGGAGAAAAACAGACCTTAGGTTAGAGATGTCATCAAACGTAGACCAGCAGCATGCCATTATGGACAAAGGATAAGAATAACCTTGTTGTGGTTTGCCAGTATTTTGGTGGTTACTGCTCCGGTCTTTTTTCTTAAATTTTTAATCAAGCATGCACAAGTACATGTATATGTGCTTTTCAGAAGCACATTGTTTGAAATTCTCTCTCTTAAATTCTCCCTTCCCCGTCTCTCTCTCAGTCTCTCTCATATACACACACGCACACACCCACTCTCTCTCTCTTACCCTCCGGGAGTCTCTCTCTCTCTCTCTCTCTCTCTCTCTCTCTCTCTCTCTCTCCACAGACACACATGTGCGCACAGGGACTTGATCAATCAATGCTCTTTAACTGGTGTTGGCAAATTGACATTGTCAATAACCCTCTGTAGCAGGCTCAAGGCAGCTGGGTCCACTTCCCACACTCTTCCCTTCAACTGCAACCGCACCAAGTCAGGCATGCCTCTTTCGTAACATCTCCCCTCCATTATCATCAAGACGGGAGCCGGATGTGTTTGAAGCCTTTGAGAAATTGTCAGAATCCTTGGACATGATAAGACAACAGCAGCAGCATCAAGCAGAGGTGTGTGCGTATGTGTGCGCGAGCGTGCATCTTTGTGTGTGTGTGTGTGTGTGTGTGTGTGTGTGTGTGTGTGTGTGTATGTGTGTGTGTGTGTGTGTGTGTGTG
>JAOWAR010150876.1:0-18521 GCA_028571005.1 Clathrina lutea
ACCCTCTCTACGACCAACTGCTTCAATTCGTCCTTGGACACTGATACAAAGCGACAACGCTTGGCCATTGGTTCCTCATGCTTTCAACAACTCCTTCTAATGAACGTGAAATGGTCCTAAGCATACTTCTCGAAGACATTCCACCTTCGCAACACGAACAAAATGTTAATCGAGAAATCCTTCAACCCTGCAGATGACAAGGACACTTCTATATGTTGCAACCAAGCTAGTGATTGAAAATCTGTATTTTGCCTGCCTCTTCTTACCCAGACAGCCTCCTGAATTTCTTCAGCGATTTTTGTAATGAACCGACTGATTCTCATCACGTCATCACCAGGCGTGCTGAAGTGCATGGTGTGCAAGGCGAGGCAGATACATGCCGCTGGGACAAGTGGCATGGGCAGGCTGGTCACGTCCACTGAGCCAACAACAAAGTGCAGGAATGCATCCTCATGCTGGTCGCTGGTCAGGTGAATTCCGCCGTACGGACTGGTGCTCTTCGACTGGTCGTCGTTGAGACTCGTGAGGCTGTAGTTGAATCGAAGGCGCCGGGCACTCTGAGTGCCCGAGACTGAGTTGACCACCTGAGACGAGGGTGTGTGCAAGGGTTCGTCAGAGTCCTGTTGAGGCATGGGCGGAGTTGAAATGTCACTGTTTGACAGTGTCCTCTCCTTCATTTGTGAAGCTGCAAGGTTGTGAGGTTTCACCTTCTTGGGTGAGCTGCTTGGAGCTGAATCAGCTTCGCTGCTGTCAGAGCGCATACGGCCACTGCTGCTGAGACTCTGGCTGGAGCTGTGGATAAGGTCTTCGTGTGAACTCAGGAAAGCCTCATCTTGCTCGTGGTCGATGGCAGGAAAGTTGGGTTGAGGTAGCCAAGGCCATCCTTTGTCGGTACTGACCGGCTTAGATGGATCACGGAAGACGAATGCATGCCTCCGTCCCAGCTGGATGAGATCCCCCGAGTGCAGCGTTACCATGGAGGTGATGACATCACCATTGACAGCAACGGCGGCATCCTTTGCTGGCTCGAGGGAGTACACAAGACGCTTCGCTTGGCTGGCTATGAGCTCAGTGCAACGTACGCAACAGTGAAGAGGCAATAGGTCATCGCCATGGAGACCAATGCTCAGGTTTGTGTTGCTGAACTTTCTCTGTGAGAGCCGTCCAATGGTGGTCACCTTGTCAAACAGGAGGTACGCTAGGAGACTCTTCTCAGGCTTCGCACATGTCAGCGTGACGAGGAATGCCACGTGGACGTTGTCAGCGAGGACACTGGTGAATGGCACAAGGTTCGCCGGCGCCGTATGTCTTTGCATAAATGTAAGGCGGACTGTGTCCTCATCCTCCAGCAAAGTGTCAACACTGCTGCTCCGTGATAACATGCAAGAGTCCGGCGGTGAGGAAGCACGCGGGCGAAATGGAGGAACAGCGGTCCGCGGGTGAAGGATGAACCGCTGCTCACATTTCTCTTCAGGCTGCCAAGATTGACTGAGGAAGTACGGGTGTTCAGCGGGATGGACAAGTCGCGAGTAGTGGGTAACAAACTGGTACGCAAGGTCAGCCTCATCGATCAACTCTACTGAGTTGATCCGGGCTCCGCTCCGCCGACTGTAGCTCTCCAAGTGTCCCACAGTGTCACAAAGGACAAAGTCGTCTGGCGATTCATCATCAAGATGGTAGCGGTTTAGAGCTTGCGCAACGACTTCCCGTGACGTAAGTGATTCGGTGTTGGCGATGGCTTTGTAGTCCGATCCTGAGTGCTCGAGAAGTGCTGGCCCGCTGTAGATACGCAGGACACCGCTTGTTTGGCTGGAATTGCTGCCGATGCTTCCTCTGCGCTCTTTCTCAGGATTTGACCATTTCCTCACCGTCCTCTTGGACGACTTTCCTCGCATTGTACGCTGCAGTGTACGAATAAACTTCCTTGGTCCGTTGCTCGGTGTGGTGGGTGTCAGAGGTGGGCTCTCCAAGGTGCGGCTCGGTGTTCTCGTATCGCAGCTGTCGTCGCTGTCGTTGATACTCGACTGGCTGTTGCTGAAAACTCCAGTCTGTCCATTTAAGGTGGCCGGTGTTGCTCCGCGATCGCTCAGGCTGCTTCCAATGCTGTTCAGGCTGTCCGTGCTAGCCAGTGGAGAGAACACACCAGAGGCCTTGATCAGCCGGCGCTCTTCGACTTGCTGGAGAACAAAGCGCGGTGGAACACTTGCTTGAAGGGTAAGCCGCAGCGGGCAGTCTGTACCTTTCAGGTGACGCTCAGCTAAACGAATAATCAAGAAACGCCAAAATGAATATGTGAATTATAAAGTGATATGATTATAATCACAATGAATGAATTCAGGGGGAGAAATAAATATTGATAACGTTTGGCAACATTTCCACTGCGATTTTGTATTATTTCCATTGCGATTTTGTAACATTTCCATTGTGATTTTTCATTGGGTTAGCCCTGTCCACTCCTTGATTTTTGCAACATTAGCACTACTTGATTTTCGCATTATCATCGGACATGATTTTTGCAACATTATAGCAGTGCCACATGATTCTTGATCTGAAGGCGGGAGAGTGGGAAATCAGGATACAGCAGACTTGCCAGACTTTGAAAAATAAACAAGTAAATGACTTCACTCTGGTCTAAGTGTATTCTACTGACAAGCTCACGCAGAGGACTGTTTGATTCTGCCTCAATTCTAATCAAGGACAAGCACTGTCAAGCAACAACTGGTTCTTTCACTCAGTCAGTTTGGAGCGCGTCCCATGGGCAAAATTAATGTAAGATGAAATAGCGCCGCCTTCCGATCTGCCTGAATAATCCGTCTGAATCGCGTGCGCGCTTCGTGGACGCGGCCTTTGAAACTGCATGCCTGTCCTCAGTACAGTGCAGTGCGCAGAGCTGGGCGTTTGTTGTGTCGTAGCAGGCGGTGGCCACTGGCGGTCAGTATCAGCAATCGTGCCCTACGGTGACGTTCGTCTGTCTGTCCTTCTAATCTCGAGGGTCGTGCAGTGGGCACGGCTGGGGGGTGGAACCTAATTACTGCTAGTTTGAACATAGTACTGATTGCCGCAGAGTTTCCTTCGCTGCTGGTTAGCACACTCCCCTTGATGTTATTTTGTGTGGGCATACGCCCAAACTGACAAATGGTTTGGAAAATGTTGAACTGGCAGTAAAACTTGATTTGCGTGAGATTCGCACGATTTCTCTCTCCCGAAGCCTCGCCTCAACAGATGCCCACTTGCGAGTGCTATTCAATCAAGCTGCCGTACCTCTCGAGAGCTCACCTCCTCAACAAATACACGTGCGATTTTGGGCCTCATCGCGCGCCCATGCAGAAATTTCAGAAGCCATACGTGATTTGCAAGCAAACTGGCCAACTGGGGGTCCGAGCGGGGAATATCCTTCTCTGTACGTCTCCAGTTGCAACTAAACCTCGACAGGACTCTGGTTGGTTGCGGGAAGTTTCCTGAACGCACGGGAGCGCCACCCTTCGAAACAAGCCTCGAAACAACTCACCTTTCGGAAGGGCCATCAGGATGCTGAAGAGCTCAGGCAGTTGTTTGTCCTTGTCAATGTAGGCGCTGAATTTCTCCACCAGGACAGGCATCAGATCGGACGTCGTCGTCGTGCTCGTCAGGCGCACCACCTTCGCGATCTCCTGTTCATGACTCAGATAGTAGAAGCGCAACGCACCACTGAACTCGAGGCCCTGGTGTATGGTCAGAATAAGAACAGAGGCAGAGTGGAAGCAGCACAACATTAGCTTAAGTTTGCCGCGTGCACGTGCGGCGGAAAGACCATCCCCCTTTCGGGCAACTCAAGCGTGCTCGCACCCTATCCACGTGAAAGAATAATAATATTTTCACAAACCTTCTACTCAGCTCAGGAAATATTACCTACCCGGCCATGTTGCTTGAAATGCGTAAAAGAGAAGTACACCTTGCATTGGGCAGGCAAAGCAATCTGCCCCTGATCGTAATTGCCTGATACGTAAGCTTATTCGTCTTTCTCTGAGCAGAGAAAACACAACACCATCGAGGCCCTGCGAAACTCTTCACCGATTTGTGATGAAGCTAATCGAATCGAAGCCCGGGGACAATCGATATCCGCTCCGGCTTGTACTGCGGTTTCCTTTGCAGAGGCGCTGAGCGAAGCACCTCCACACTTGTCTGTCTCACAACCGAAGCCCCTTCGAATCTCTCGAGGGGTTCCTCAACTGCAGCCGGCCGGCTCAAGAGTACAGAGAAATTCAAAGATAAGAGGACTTGCCTTCTTGCTAGAGGGACGAAATCGGACCGCACCATGGCTCTTGCTTGGGTCCCACGAAGTAGGGCGCGGTTTCACTGCGGCCTCTGGTTTGAGGAGAGAGCCATCCTCGAAGTCGACGATACGGATCCGGGGAATTTTGACAGAGCTACTTTTCACATCCTTCAGAGAGGAGACTGGAAGAGAGTCGAGACTGACAGACCGTGAACCGAGCCCATTTCTCGGTGGCCAAAGAGTTCGACAAGACGCCGAATATTCTCGCATAGTGAAGTGAAATGCGGCCTTCTCTCTCAGTGTAAAGATCCTGAAGAATGATCGTGTTTTGTTCAGCTTTTGCGCTGCTGCTTCCCGCTTGACCAGCTCATGAGTCCCGGGTATTCGACGTAGACCAGCTTGGATATTTTTCTGCGTGGGCCCGGAAGAGGCCACTAACACGCAATACTTCCGCGGCCTTCCGTTTTCTTCGAATGCGCCTTATTTCACTTGCAAGCCTCTCAACTCAGCTCTGACCAAATGAACGACAGAATACACCCACTTGATTGCGCGTAGATAGGGCCAAGAGATAGTGAGCTAATTCGGTCATGCTGGCGGAAGCTCGCAGTCTAGATCTGTCCATGGTTTAATTTGACCGGTTGAATGTGTATGAGAAGCTGCTTACGTGCTTGATGGATGTCTATGACGCCAATGAAATCAGACCAGGACAATGCTTCACTGGGATGAGTTCAACTGTTTAGGTCGTCCCCGATACGTCTACGAGTGCCTGCATAATGCTCTGAATTTCCTAGCAGAGATATCGATCCGGCAGCGGGCCCACTAACGCGAGGAAAGGCCGGATACAGACTGATTAGTCGCGCTGCTGCGCGGCGGACAACGCGAAGGATATTAAGAAAGAACAGAACTGGACGTTCCGGATAAATGCTAACTGCTCCAAGGTTCGATGTATTAGCGCATGAAGTAGAGCTTTCCTGTCGCACGCAAGTAGAGTAGGGGGAACACGAAGAGAGATTCAGCCTCCAGCGCAGCCTGTTTGGTATTTTTACAATCGTTCAGCCTCCCCTGAGTTAAGCAGATGGCGTGTGATAGGGTCACGTCAAACAATGTCAGCTGCTCTACTATGTCGATCCTGCACAGGCTGCGGTTACCTTTCCCATGTTTCAGCGCAGTCTATTGTTGGAGCACGAAACAGGACAGCCGGCGGAAGAAGAGGCAGGCTCTTGTCAAAAAGAGAAGGCGGGAAGGAATTTGACTTGTACATGGTTTGGCGTGTAATGCAACATATCCAATGGAGCGATTATTGTCACTTCACTCGGAACAAGGTAGGGGGCATGGGTTCGAGTCAGCCTCTTCTAGGAATTGAGAAACGCGAGAGCTCTCTCCAAAGACTACAAGCGCAGGAAGGAGACTCGCACTGGCTACAATGTAGCAAGGAACATCAGCTGGCCAGGCTAGACTGTGTGGAGCTGAGAGCTGTCAGTGGAGCAGTTTGCGCCCTCACATGCACATGAGACATAGTTCTGAGGAAGATACCTGAACAATTTTATAATTGATTTTATAATTGTTCAATTTGCTGTGGTTAATGTCCCACGTCTGCCCACGCTGCTTGGCCTCCTTTCAAGCTTCTGCCACGGTGCGCCATCGGATATCCGAAAAACTCAAGATAAACCACAACACTGCAACATTTTTATGCGGCAGAGGAGAACAGACGGAATCCGATACAGGAGAGGCCAAGAAAAGGAATAAAAGGAAACGAACTGAACGGGCCGAGAAAAGTGTGTTTCCTGTCGACATCAGCCAGGACTCGCACGCCCATGATTTGATTTGCGTAAGGATGAAACGAATTTTTTGATTGACATGATAATTTTTTTTTCACGAAAGCAAGGTAAACCGCCTAGTTTGCCGGTATCTCCACACGTCCTTCTCTGGTTTATCTATCTTTCTCTGTTCGGTAGCGTATACCAGACGATTCCGCTCGATCCTTTACGGCGGCTCCAGCGCAGGCAGACAGGTTCCTGTCAATAGGACATGTCCTTTGCTAGGGCCTGTGGACCATACAATCCGGACAACGCGATCGGCGAGGGCGAATCCACGGTAGATCTACATGTGTTACATTACCTGTCGAAAAAAGCCTGGGCCATGATACCAGGAAGAGGGCTGAGAGTTGCGCGCCTTTGCACGTGATTTGGTAGGTCAAAGGTGCCCACGATTGCCATTGTACGTACATGTAGCCTGGCTAGGGATGTGATGTGATTGGGAACCGTTCCCTGGGACCCGCTGGCATCCAAGAGTTCCCAACTGCAACTACTATGTAGTGATTGATGGCTTCAAGTATTGGTCAAAGACGCGTTCTTTTGACGCCAACGGTTCAAGTGGACCACACCCTGGCCATTTCTTCAAAAGCTTTCCAAAACATTCCCTCCCATTGTCTCGTACATGTTGCAATCGATTGACCCGATCAACTGGAAGCGTTTAGCAATCGAACTCGAAAGCTTGCGGACGAGTTAGTTAGGCTGCCCTCGCACATTGCGTGGAAGATAGCAATAAATCAAAGAAAGAATTTTTTTCTTTGAGTATACGCCGACATCCAGGACTCTTGGCGCGTGGAGCTGCTTTTGACTATAAGCCGAGATCCAGGACTCTTCGCGTGGAAGTACTTTTGAGACGAGCATCATCGAGTGTCTGGGCCGAAGCAGCCCGACTCTTTCATGAAACTGCTGGTAGTCCCACACGAAAGGTTGAATCGGAAAGGATATCTCCCTACGGGCTCAGATATGCCACCTTCCCCTGACCTGTGGGTAGCCCCCTATGAGTGTGCTAGTATGGGAGTTTTCCTTGGCATTAACAAACTGCCATGGCGATCGAATGCCACCGGCCAAGCTGCGGAGATCCGTAAAGTTCAGGGGAATTTAGGAGGTGGACTATGTGCCGGGATGCGGGCATGACACCCAGGCTAACCATCCGCGATCCACGGACGAATTTTAAAAAAGCTTTGCGGAAAGACTCGAGTGCAATACGGAGGCGAATCGTCGTTTTGTTTTGCTCAGGCACAGCACACTGCAATCTGATGATGTTCCAGGAGACAATACTGACCTTTCAGTATCATGAATGAATGACTGAATCCTGCACACTTCAACCCAAAATTTCGTCTTGAAAATTTACAACGAAGCAAGAACGCGCCAATGGCAAAACTCGAGGGAGTAAGTTTCATTTATGTTGCTTTTGTGCGCTGCCTAGTTACATGTAGTTGTGCCGCCTCAAACATTGCAACTTTACATCGACATGTAAATCCAGCCTGCCTCCTCGGCTTCATGTAGATTTACGTTCTGATGATAAGACCAGGTCTTGCGGCCGATGGAGGGAGCTTCGAGTTTCGACTGTGCAATACTGCAACAGCAAGTTCCGCTGGCAGTAGCTGTCTAATTGGGTCTAGATTTAGGTTGTGTACGGTCTTCGCTCGAGCTAGCGGGGGCTTGTGGCACAACAGGAAGAGGACAAGATATGGAGACGCCGAAGACTGCACACAAATCAAGTCTCCAAGGTTGCCAAACTACCACAAAAATTCCCCCACTCGACTGGCCTAGATAGAGGGATGATTGAGATCCTAACACCTCTGATCGCCTACATAATGAGATAAGCTCATGAGCGAATGCTTGTCTTCCTCTTGGCCCAGGCTTCAGCCTGGACCGATGACGGTCTTGCCTCAAACACGAGGGGGGCGTTCACCCATGTGGTTGTGAAATGGAAACTCAGTCATCACCGTCGTCATTCTGCTAGCGTAAGTAGAGTTTGAGAGCATCGTGATTGGCTGGAGAGACACCAGCCAGGCGCAGGGCACAACTTTAGGGGTTCAATGACGTGTTTTTCTTCTTCAATCTCTGTCTGTCTGTCTCTCTCTCTCTCTCTCTCTCTCTCTCTCTCTGTCTGTCTCTCTCTGTCTCTCTCTGTCTGTCTCTCTCTCTCTCTCTCTCTTTCTCTGTCTGTCTGTCTCTTTCTCCCTCTGTCTCTCTCTCTCTCTCTCTCTCTTTCTCTGTCTGTCTGTCTCTTTCTCCCTCTGTCTCTCTCTCTCTCTCTCTCTCTCTCTCTCATCTCCTTTCCCTCTCTCTCTTTCTCCACCTTTCACTCAACCCCTTGCGTCTCGCTCTGACGCTCATCTCTCACATTTCACCTCCCTTCTTGGACAGCCATCAACCTTTTTTTTTTTCTCATCACAGCTCTCTCTGTCTCTGTCTTTCTGTCTCTCTCTCTCTCTCTCTCTCTCTCTCTCTCTCTTTCTCTCTTCCCATCTCCACATCCAAGGTTCAGTTCCCCAGGAACATCAGGGAGATTAAGCATACATAAAAGGTGTTTATTTTTCTAACTCAGCTGTGTGAGTCGGTAACACTCTTGTTAAAGGAGTATTTTTTGCCCGCGATTTTTCCCCTGAAAGAAATCCTTTCGTTTTTCAGAGGTCAAAAATACCCATCAACACGAAAGGTGAGATTATCCTACCCTACACCAGCATCCCGCTCCGTCTCTCTAGGTCTCTCTCACCCTCTCTCTTTCCCTTTCGCACACACGTACACACATAATATACACCACCCCACACTCACCTCTCCGACTTCAAGGCGAAAAAGAGTCAGCTTGTTTCTCGAGTTGAAGGCTTCGACCTCTCTCGCGAGGACATCGCGCGTGAAGTGAGGCCTCTCCCCCGTGGCCGCCATGCCGTCTCCACATCCACGTCCTAGCGCAGAGCACCGGCGTTCAAATCCAAACAAACTTGTTTGTTCCCCTTCCCGGAAGATCAGACGACTGCGCCGGTTCCTCCCGGCAGACTCGCTGGAAAAACTCGCCCTACTCGCTGGGAAAACAGGGAAACAGCTCTGAGCAACGCACGATCCGGCTGATTACTGACGTCGTTCGCTTCAACTTCTCGCTCTGACATGCGACTACGCGTACGTACTAGTAACAGTCGAGATTCCCGCTGACAACGCAAATGATTCGGCGCCTCAACCGAACCCCGATAGCATGGCTTGTGCTGAGCAAGTCCAAGCTTTCGTGATACTTCCCTGCGCTGCGGGAGACGAGACGGGCCGATCAGTAAGTCCGTTGGCCGCCTGCTCGATTCGCCGTAGCGAAATCCGACCTCCGATTGGCTCACATGCACCAAGAGCTTCGATTCCAGGACCGCATATCTCTACGCTTACGTTAACGTTCCAGGACCGCTTGTGTACGTAGTGCGTTGACTAGACTGGACCTGTTCGTTACGCTCGTATGTATCCGCCAGAGAGGATCCCTCGAGCTCGCGCTGTGTCCAACCAGGCGATTGTTTGGTGGTGCCAAAAAACACCTCCAAAGTCATCCAGGACCCCTGCAAGGCGCTGACTTGCCTTACATACACAGTACTGTTACTGGGTCCGAATCGCAGCAGGCAAACCACAGCTGGTATGAACCGTTGGTCGGTGCGAATGCTCTACGTCCTTCATTTCAGCTTCTCAAACGTTTTTACTGAACGCGTCGCCAGTCCAGCGGAGCACACTTTTCGCAGCCCAAAGGCTTTTGAAAGCCAGGACGACGAGCTGCCCGGCAAGTGCGCAGTCACCTTGTCGCCGGGGAGACGTCTGCCGGGTCGAGGTTTGGGGTTTTTTGTTTTCAAACCTCAGCGGCCGGTAGACCGCACGCGTCGACGGAAGAGGGTAGGGCGTCGTGTTTCTCTGGATGTGGGCCGGCGAGATCTAGATGTATGCCAGGCTTGGTTCTAACCCTGGGTGTTGCGTGTGCGAGCATCGGACAAGGAAAATGCACACGAATTGAGCTATTGGGCCCGCGATAGGTTGCCGTGAGGCGTAGCCACGGCCATGATCGCGCACTCAGGACGGCAAGGGAAGGCTTGGAGGAATATCGCAACTTGCCTGTTACGAGTTGATTCACTAGATCAGCTTGTCAATAACAGATTGCTTCCCTGTCTGCTGCCTGGCAGGGAATACAGAGGTGTATACGTCATCAATTACGTCTAACATTATAGATGTACGCGACCACTTCAATCACCGTCCGCGTCCGGTAGAACTCACCCGGCAAGCACCCGGCATGGATATGGCAAATGCTACAGCTCAAGGCTAGCTGCGCACGTGTAGACTACACTTAGCAGCTGAAACGAGAGTCCCAGTCTTTGTGTGCAGCACATTCTTCTCTTTCTCTCTTCTCCTCCCGTACGCGTTACGTTCATCATGATGCTTGGTGCTATGGGCTACAAGCTGAGAAAGCTCACGTGCGTTGACGGAAATGCCTGACGCAATGATCACTGGCAGTACCACTGAGCTGAGGAGATTGGGTTGATGAAGGTGACACGCCCTTGCCTGCCTTCTTCATCGATCAACTGCCCATCCGACTTCTGCTCGTCTGGCCTAGACTGTACGAACGTTGAAGAAATAACTTCCGTTCGCCTGTACTCTCGCTTTAAATTTGCCAGGATCTTTTCTCTATTTTTTTTCACCTTGTGTTGAAGACCTTGTACAGTCCATGTATTTGTTCTTGCTAGTGAGTCTCAAGAACAGCCTCAGAAATAATCATTCCATTTGCCGAAGCTGATCACCAGCCAAACTGGCGAGGAATTTACAACAGGCATGACATTTGTAGGAAATCCAGGGACAGAGTCGATGGAAAGATACTAGATAGAAAGAGACGGCCCAAGAGACTGTGGTGGGAAGTGTGTGGTGGTGGCCCCAGGGGAAGAATTTTGAGAGAGTGAGAGAGAGAGAGAGATTGAGAGAGACAGAGATAGAGAGAGAGAGAGAAATTAGACCACTTCCTTCAGGAGTTGAGCCGTGAACAAAGCAATTAATTGCAGGTTATTGATCCGCATGAAAAAAACTTGTCTTCAACGATGGACAAACTTTCACAAGCATAACTGAAAGACGTTAGTTGTTGCGCCAATGTTGACCTCACAATGACGCTGTCACAAGGTGATTGTGCCGGTGGACTGGGCCAGTCAATTGTAAAAGTATCACAGACTAATTTGCTAATAAAGCATTGTGCAACAACGCCGTATGATGATGCAGAGGAGAACCTGTCAGAAATGTTAAACGTTGCTCATGATGAAGTAAAATGTGGGTTAATACAAAGTTTACTTCAGGAAAAAAGCAGATTGTGGTAAGTGTGCCAGTATACTTCGGCCTTCCGTCTTCAACCTACGCTGAGTGATCGCGAGAAAGCTGTGAGAGAAAAAGGGAAAGAGAATGGGAATGAGGGAGAAAACAAGGGAGAGGGAAGTAAGGTCTGCTGAGGACTGAGCAATCATTTACAAAATGGCGGCTGTCAGTGCCTATGAACTCTGCAGGCCATACAGCTAAAGTTTGAACAGCTGTGAATGGACGAAGAGTGACCGCACTGAAGGGATTGAATCAGTTGACAGAGCTCTTGTTTGTGTTGAGACAGGGACTTGGACCTGTGTCATCAACTAAGGATTATGTGATAGCGTAGCGTAAAGCAAAGGTGACTCTCAGCCGCTAGGCGATTTGGTGCCACATGTTCCAGTCTCAGCCTCCACACAGAACATCAGATAAATATTTTTTTCTTTCTTCGAATGAACAGCTCTGATCAAACCTCTTTTGCGCTTGCCGTACTTTCGGGCATTTTAGAATCAATTGCAGAAAACTCCTCTCTCTGATCATGGCCAGTTTGAAATGGTTCTTTCACAGGAGGCTTACCTTTCGTTTGAGGCCTTTTGCCAGGGACCATTTGCTTCCTTTTTTTCTCTTTGGATCCTTTGCCTCAGTGTGATGTCCAGAAGGCCAGCTGTCAATCGTCCCGGCCAGGACAGTGTCCAGAGTGTCAGTAGAGTGTGACTCAGTACCGCTGCTGCTGGCGCCATCATCGTCCGTCTGCAAAATTATTGAGAAGAGAGCAGGATGGTTTTATTGCCAAGACAGAGTTTGGAGAAATCTGGCAGGGAGGGAGGGAGGGAGGAAGGGGGTGCAACAAGAACTAACACACAGATTGGGATCCTGAATTGACACCTGTCATTATTCCCTAGCATCCTGTATGAGGAACTGAAGTAATATCACAACTTCCAAGGAAGGCCCTGGCAGCAAATTGGTAGCTGCACACTTCTATCCTGAGCATACAAATAGAGCGGCTGCTTGCATTGGCTAATGTAATGCATGCAGCATCCGGCATTAGCTGGTAAGAAGAACAAGGTGATTCTCCTATTTTTCACATTTTACTCGTAAAGCAAGCCGTAGCAAAGGATATAATTCTCACGATCGGTGCTTTGCCTGTAGATTTCCACAAAGAAGGGTTGTGTTGGTGACACCTCAATTGTTTACTCACAGTGCCGGAAACGGTGCTGCTTGTACTGGTCGTTGACATGTTCTTGAGGAAGCTGATGCATGCTGTGTGCCCGTGTTGCTCTGCCAAGTCCCTGGAGACATTTTGGAGAGAAGATGCATGCTGAATAATTTAAAACAAACACCGTTTTCTTTTATCTTGATAGACACTGCCTGTCAACTAGTGGAGAGACACCTAGACCATTGGAAGAAGTCAAAATGTGTTTATAGATGAGCACATATCATCGGGCCTTTGAGATATGGCATGTGCATGTTGCCAGGATCCAGAGAGGCTGCCTACCAGTCATGGGAAGCCAGGATATGCCGCTCTGCTTTTTTCCTGTCAGTTGGTTTAAAACCTCATCCGCTGGCTCGGCAAATTCTATGGCTTTCTTTCCACGTTGATTTTCACCTCTCCTTGATGGTACCTCACCTGTTTCTTCCTTCGCATTTTCTATATTATGTTATTGCCTGAGATCTGATCCGTCCATGACAACTGATCGCATCACAGTCACACAAGGGTGCTTAATTTTTGATCGCTATCAGATACCTTTGATTTTACTAAATGAAGATCCCCCCTTTGCAAAGATTGTCCCTGTTTGAAAGGTCTGTACTCACAGTGGTGTCAACCCTTCGCTATCAGAGGAGAACATGCGGACATGATGCATTGCGAACAAGCGCAGCGACTCCAGCTGGCCTTGTTCGGCTGCGTCATGTACCGGAGTATCGCCGAAGTCATCCTCTTCGAGGCCGGTGCACAACTATCCATGGGTTAGATAACAAAGCAAGAATCGGTGAAAATAGAAAAAGAAGAAAATGGCAATACATTGGGGATTCACATAATATATATCCCATTGTGTCTATGTGTGAATGTCTGCCTTTGTGTCCGCCCTTAGGCCAACCGGTGCCAGCTTTCTGGCCGATGGATGAATTTTGGAAGCTCCAAAATTCCTGGTGGTAGTGGTAGGGGGAGTTAGCATGAATGTATTATCCACAGTTAGTTTCTGCTCCTAACCTAAAGCAACCGCTTTCTTTTTCCTAAATGAAAACCCCAGAAGAAAGAGAAAAATCCCTGTCTGAAGAGTACAAAAGAAGCTTAAAATAGCCCTGGCCAGAAATCTGACAGCTGTTGCCCTAAGGCCATGAACAGGCTGCAACCCAACATGCAACACAGGCTGCCACCCAACCTGCAAGTCGGCTGTGCCTGTCGGGCTTTTGGCCCTTTTTGTGCCAGCCATGGTGCCTTTCAGACATGCACTTTATGCCCGTCAGTAGATCTGAAATTGATACTCGAAAATTGAATTTCATATGTAGATGGTAAGTCCATTGGTGTACAATAATGTTCCACTAATTGATTATGTGCTGTACTACACCTGCAATGCCACTGAGAGTTGAGATCTCTAGATGAAGACGTGTTTGCTTACCTTCTGATACAGCATCCATCTCAATATGTTGACATGGCCCTTTGCCGCTGCGAAATGCACGGGCGTCGCTCCGTCACTAGTCCTGCACATCAAATCGCAATCCGCTTTCCTCACGAGCCACGTCATCACGTTCAGTCGGCCTGTCTGAGCGGCAGCGTGCAGAGGAGTCATGCCGTCGTTACTGGCCAGTTGAGGGTTGGCACCAGCTGTCTCCACCAGCCACTGGACACAGTCAGTATGACCCTCTTGAGCCGCGAAGTAAACTAAACAGAGAGAGAGAGAGAGAGAGAGAGAGAGAGAGAGAGAGAGAGAGAGAGAGAGAGAGAGAGAGAATGGGCACATCACGGAGACGGAACATCTGTACAAAAGCTGTTTTTCCTTCCTTGCTGAAAGATGGTGTTAGTTGATGACTTTGTTTCAGTGTCAAAGAAAGCTATTGCACAATTCTTCTACCCTCAGATGTCATTTTCAGTGATCAACGCGATCTCAATTTCCAGAAAACACCCAAAAGATTCCTGACTTCAGAATAGAGAGGAACGTTGCAAAACACACCTCCCTGGAAAACATCTTGGTAGGAGAGGATCGATGTGAAGGGGTTCTTGGAAGCAGCCTGGCCTTCCTATCAAGACGATTGTAGTGACCGAAGTTTCCCTATTTCATCGATGAAACAAGACTTTCGGTCATAGCACGCAGTCTTCCCTCTAAACGGATTTGAATAATCGTTTCACAAGCACTTGCACTGCTATCACGATTAGCGCGTGAGTCCCTGCAAGATGATGGCGTTAAGTCAAACGCCGCCACGCGCTTAGGAAACACGCTAAATTGCTGTTCGTGTACGCGTTTTTCACTATCGCTCCCGCTATGCTGTAAGTAGATTGCACGTCTGTGTTGAGAAGGGTGATATGGTAGCCTACTAGTCCTTATTTTAAGTCTAAAAAAAGACCATTAAAGACATCGGAGCCCTTTTCCGAGAACCGCATTCGGACTCGTCGTGTTGTCTGTGTGGCCAAGTTGTGTGCCACAGGGATCGGGAAAACCTGATCAAACTCAGTCCAGGCAGCTTATTTTGTCCGTCAAGCTTTAAGAGTACGAAGTGCTGCAATTTAGCGAGTCAACGACATTCTTCCGCTTGCGGCGAACGTATCATTTTCGTGGCTATTTCCTGCCCGAGCATGTCGACCGTCTCATCGCATTCCGATCACGCTGCGGGCACGCCGCTGTCCAGATGTTTACGAAACTTCGTTTGGCGGCGATTATAGTCTCATGCAAACACAGCAATAAGAAGGATGTCTTCACTTCGCAGGTGCTGAAAATGTTGGAAAAATAAAGAAGAAGCGCTTTCTGAACTTGAGCCCTGGAGACATAATTTCGTCGTACCGGCGTTGTGCGCCGGACTAACCACGTGATGAAAAACATGGCGGTCCAACCGAACTCTGTGCTGCAATAAACACCCGCATGCATAATACAGTGAACAGTGTAGAAGGAGCGAAAAAAGTAATTTCATCGGAGAGCCGAAAGTCTGGATAGCATACCTGGTGTTGTTCCGGTCTTTGTTCTGGCGTTGGGGTCCATGTCGGCCTTCTCAAGCACTTTGAGAGCTTCGAGGTACCCGCCGGCAGCTGCGAAATGAGCGGGCGAGGCTCCGTCATATGTGAGCTGTTTGGCGGAGCCGCCGGCTCTAATCAGTGCCGTTAGGCACTCCGTCTGACCGTTGTAGGCGGCGATGTGCGTCCCCGCCGCTCCGCGCGCATCGCGAAAGTCCACCGCTGTCCGGTCGCAGTCGAGTAGCATGCGCAGCGCCTCCAGGTCACCACGCTTGGCGGTGATGTGTACGGCCGTGACGCCGGAGGATGTGCACTCGTGCTGCAGGTCTAAGACACCGCTGCGCACCAGCGGTCGCAGGCACGCCGTGTGCCCGAGCTGGACGGAGCTAAGCAGCGGAGAAATCGCGGCACTGCAGCGATCGCAAACCTCGCCCAAGACAGCGAGAAGTGTGCGGCTGCTTGACTTACTATTGGCCAAGCTGCTGAAGGAGCTTTTCCGCGTCGGCGAGCTGTGCCCGGTCGAGGCGGTCAGAGTTGTTCCACTGCTTTGAAGGTCCTCGCTGAGGAAAGTGTCCAAATCACTGAGCATCGCCATCGCAGACGACTGCACGTCCTTGGGCGACGTCGAGTAGACATTGTCCGAATGAGGAGCGCGGTCAAACATCGCGGAAAGAGGAATTTGAACGGAAGAGGTTCAAAGAGGTTTGGAAACTAAAGACGCAGACTAAGCTGCAAAGAAGCTCGTTTTGGGGATGGAAAATTGCTCAGCTCTCTTGCCAGAACGAAAACGTCGACTGTAGGTGGTGAGACTCCCGCCGTGCGTACAGCTCTACCACGGATAAACGCTGGCGCATGTGTAAACTGTTACGCCGGCCCCGGCTGTCCACAGCTGCACGTACGACGGAATGTTTGGCTTGTCGCTATCTCCCTGGAGACAGGACCGTCGTTGTGCAACCTGCTCGGCCACCTCTGGCTGAGTGTCACGTGACAACCCGAAAAAGCGCAGCCACGACGGACATGAGAAGTAATCCCCAAAGACCAGCTGCACAGTCTCGCCCTGTCACCTAGCTCTCGAACTCACAGCATCCCCGGAGTACTCTCGAGCTGCCTAATTTTCCTTCTCACGGCTTTGATCAACACCATGGAGTAGAAGAGAAACGCTCATTGCCTGGTCATGCTATCCTTTGGTTCTTTTTCGTCTCTGCTTTAAACCTAGGCTGTGCTTCAGTTTTCGTGGCATATTCCATTGACGGTAGAATATGGGCAGCGGACGATAGGACTCAGACGGTCTTATCTCATCACGCGCGACCTTTCTTTGCCGTCGCGTGACGTCATCACACGTCACGGGCCGAGACATTGGTGCTCGCCGGCTTCACTTGCTCGGCATCACAGCCCAAAGTAGGAGAAGCGGCAAAACCTGCATGTCATTGAAAAGACCTGAGCCGGAGACGTGCGCCCTGACCATGCAGGGCCGCGGCTGGGTTGATCAGAGTAGTCGTTTGAAAAAGATTCATGAAGCCTCTGTGCCCAAGACCAGGACTCGAACACGCGGCACCAAAACGCCTAGCAGACGAGAGTCGTCTTACCCGTCGGCTGGGCCATCGAGTCATCCTTAAAATCCGGATGGGCAATGGTGCAGTTTCTAGGTCAGGCTATCTCGTCCCCCCGGGATCGAGTCCGCCGTCTGGAAGGTGATACGTTAGTGGCGAGGGATACCATGAGAAGCTTAGGACGTACAACGTGATTTGAACTGACCAGGCCCCCGAAAGAAAGGAACAAAGCCCAGCTACATGTGGCTTGTACAAGAGATAACAACAATGTAGGAATAAAACTCCGTTCTTCTTGTATTGATGGATTGCCCATTGGGCCGGGGATTTTACCCTGATCGATACTCGGAATACGTATGAGATCCCTTTTGCGGAATGCCGATATAGACATGAAAACAGTCGAACCATGTCCTTGCAACTGGACAGTATGATATTGTCGTGACCTCCCAAACAGTATGATTGTGTCGTGACCTCCCAAACAGTATGATTTTGTCGTGACCTCCCAAACAGTATGATTTTGTCGTGACCTCCCAAACAGTGTGATTTTGTCGTGACCTCCCAAACAGTGTGATTTTGTCGTGACCGCCCAAACAGAAAGCATTAAAATGGTTGAAGAATAGTGTGCTCGAAAGGGTCCGCGCAGGCGCAGACTTTACCATAATCAAAGCATCAAGAGTCCATTCAAGACACGAAAGAAAGCTATGCCATTTACCCAATTGGACAGCTACAGACCTTGACATAAAATGGCGGCTGTCCGTACCCACCGTATACTGAAGCCTTTGCCGGGAAAATTTGAATTGCCCTCGCAATCGCGAGCAGAACCATTGGAATTAGCGGATGCGTGGGGTCTGAATCTGAAATCACCCCAGCACCAAGAGATATTCGATATCCCTGCAGCCCTGCAGACGTGGGAGGACGATGTTTTAAGGGTCTTGGAGAACGGGTACTGGAAAAAAAAAAAAAAAGAAGATCCGCACCTTCGAAAACCAATATTCAGTCGCTTCACCCAAGGTACATCACCTTCACCAAACCTGTCGCTGTCTGTGGAGCGTTTGAGGTCCTGATACTCGCTGAAGAAAATCAAAGGTCAGGAGGTGAAGGCCATGCAATAGATCATTGTGGCGAGGGCTGACACCTACAGCTTAAAGGTGTCAACGCACGAGCTGCGTGGAGCCCTGTGTAGGTTGAAGATACTTAGGACCACATGTTCAACTATGTAACAAATAAGCCCTTCAATGATAAATGGAATTCTTGCGGGACATAGTAAGATCACCCGATAACGCTCCTCTCGGCACCAGCAGACGTTGTGGGCTTTTTGCGCCGTTTCGACCGGGTTGCCCAAGTCTTCATCGGGCAAAGTGTAACGATTCATTTCTATGAAAGCAGTGAAATAAGTAGACAAAGTAGTGATGAACATCGACGCCAAAATCTTGAACTACAAGCATGATAGT
>JAOWAR010150877.1:0-11321 GCA_028571005.1 Clathrina lutea
ACTAGAAACAAATCGCAAAACGGGGAGGGTTGTAAAGGCAAGGGGACTGCGGTGGCTCCATGCGCACGCCACTTGTTTCTGAGCAGTTGTTGCGGCGCTAAATGATCGTGGCCGGACGAATTATTAATAATTAACAATAAATATTCGCACATATGCTCAGTTTTTTCGCGCGTCGCGATTGATCCACCGAGTGACTTTGTTCAGTTTGTTGCACGTTGGCAATGATCTGCCTTCTGGCAGAGTCTGTTTTTCCCGCTCTGTTCTGAAGTGATGGCGTCTCGCCCAGCTTTGTTCAGCCCCAGCTTCGAGGCCACTTTGAACTGTCGGCTCTGGGTGACGGGGTGGCCGTGGCATGTGGGACTAGACTGGCTTCAAGCGTGCTCGCTGAAATGTCCGCTCAGTTGCAGGCAAAGCGGTGCAGTGTGGCTCGACTATTGTACAGACCATCTTCCTGGATCCTTCGGTACATATTGCAAATGCAGATCAAATAGCGGAGCACCTGGTGGGGATTTGCCGGTTACTCGCTGAGTTTCTGGACTCGACCAGCGAGGCACTCTTCCAGTTGTTCCCATGCGTGCTGTACGTGATCGAGAAGTTGTCTGAGTACTTGTGTTTGATGGATGGCCTCGATCGTTGCGATCTACAGTACTACCGTATATACTTCGGTGAAATGCCAACTTTGACCAAGTCCTCGGTTAACCTCATTGTGGAGGAATGGTGTGCCGAGGTTTATTGTCGGCTAGGATATCTGCCGCACGATTACGATGGCTTGCTGCTTGGCGACTCGAGGACACAGCCTGGCGTCACAGAAAACCTCAGCGTTCTCTGCCAGGAGTACGTATTGCATATGACCAAAGCGATGACTGGGGAGCCGTGGCTACATCATTATGGTGGTCATTTACTTCATAGCGCTCTGGAGAGTCTCGGCACCAGCGGAGCACTCGCATCAAGCGACGATCTTCAGACGCTGATGTTGACGTTCATTCGCCTGGGGTTAAAAATTGTCTGGAAGTATGAAGTTCCAGTGCATGATCGTGACGACATCAATGCAGTGTGGCCGGACTATATTTGGAAGTTGTCCTTGAATGAGAGCCGTAGCCGGGCATGCTTTCTCGACCGATTGGTGGAGCTGCTTGAGCACTGCAAAGGCTGGTGCGAGGGTGAAGGGCCGTTCATGCTAACTACGACGTTAATGAGTATGCTGGATAGGCTTTACTCGACAGGAGATGACCCCACAAGCAAACCTCTGACAGTGACGTTGGCACTTCAGCTGATGGCCAAATTTCACCCATTCGCACTAGACTAGTAATTTAACTCAGTGGATCTGGTGTGTTGGCTGCGGAATCTTGTGTCGTGGAGTTCAATCGACGATCATGATAGTGACTTGGCTCAGCTTATAGCGTATGCTGCCAGCATGAGCAGGCAGCGGATCATAGCCGAGCTGGTGCCCCTTTCTTGGAGGGAGCCCAAGACGTTAACGTCTCAGCTGCGGTTTTTTAGTCGAATTGTGACCCATCTCAAGTATCAAGAGCCTGTGAACAGCAGGGGTGGCGGCAGCAGCCAGACAGTGTCGCAGCTGGAGGACTGCTTTGTTGACATTTTCGACAACATTGAGTTGAAAGAACTGGAAAAGGGCCTTTCTCACCACGAAAGCAGGGTCCAGGACTTTTGTGCTCATGTTGCAACTCTTCTCCTCACCAGAAGCAGCACAGGTTTGATCCCCACATTTGCTAGTTTGCCAGCGACATCTGAAATTGGGGCTTTGGTGGATGAGCTGTTTTCTAGAGGGTATTCCGAGCTCATCATCGGCAATCTACTAGAAATAGTTTTTAATTGGGTCAGTGTAAATGACCCTGTTGAAGGCATGCTGGACCTGCTTTGCCAATGTGAGGCACTTCGTGCTGTTCAGCTGTCAGCTAATCAAATGACACATCTCAGCGCCACATTGGCAGGGACAGTGGAAAAGCCAGCCGATAAGTTGCAGCAAGGCGACCCCTCTACGTGTCTTCAGCTGGACTACCTGAGAGACACAATCCAGAAGCTGAGCCAAATTAAATGCTTGTGGAAGCAGCTACTAGACAAAATCGTGCTAAATTTGGAAGACATGCTTCAAAGCACACACTCATCAGAGAAAGACAAGCTGCTGCGTTCGTTTTGCACTTTTCCTTGTGAGCTGGAAGGGAACGGGGCTAATCTTCCTGTGTTGGAATGGCTGCTGTACTCGACATTGGTCCGGTGATGTCCAAACAACCGTGGAGCCTTCCGGGAATGAGAACTGTACGTGATCGCTGCAATGAGCTCCGTCAGCAGTTAGCAGTTGGCGATGGCAGCTGGCTGGCACCGTCATTCCGGTGGTATGATGAGCTACGAATGGAGGAGGCCACAACCAAACAAGGTAGGAAGGAAAAATGTAAGTTTTGGTCTTGCAGAGAGAGAGGAAGTCGTTGAGTATGTTAGCCTGGTTTCAGATCACTACCCTGATGTCACTGGATATCACCTATATGTGTAGTACCATCTGTTTAGCTATTTTTTTTCTCAGCGCATGTCACAAATCTGTGTAATTGCAAGGGTGCAGCTTCTTTGTCTACTGAAAAATACTGAATGAATCCATTACGGATTCTTTCGGCTAAGGAGATCATCCAGAGGAGGACCTGTTAGTTCTATCCTAGTCAGGGGAGCTGTGATTCACCCGTCGATTTATGCTTTCACGCGCGCACGCATGCACACACACACACACACACACACTCTCTCTCTCTCTCACTAGTTAAAAGGTGTGATTAGACTTGGAATTTTAGGAAGGCTTTTTTATTTCTCAAACAGACTGTTTGAGAGTGCAAACACCTGATCAACCTGTAATTCCTTTGCCCACCTTTCGACGGCATACAAAAGGCTGTTCTGTTTGATGTTTTTTTTTTTTGCATTGTTTCAGATGAGGCGGTTTGGGTGCATGAAACCTCTGACGCAACCTTCATCGGACTGGAGGGAGGAGAGGTGAAGGCAGGAGATGTGACAGCAATGTTCAGCCCTGATCCACAGAAAGCAGAGGAATGTGAAGTGAAGTTAGTGGCCGAGCGGGCGTCCCAGCACCAATGCCTAGAGGACGAAGTGGTGACAATTGGTGATGAGGATGTGCAGATGGGTGAACGTCTCGTTTTGGTTGTTCAACGAAAGGGAAGTGTCAGTGAGAAGTGGTCGCAAGGCCCTCAAGCCAGTGCGCATGCAATGTCTCCGTGCCATGCAGGGAAAATAACTTTCCCTGTCACTTGTCCGAAAGGAAAGCCTCATCCCCAGGTGTTTGTCAAGAACGAGGAAGACTTGCATGAATTTCATCGGGTGATGGACCCCATTGAAGTACAGGTGAAATCCACCGGTGAAACCTACCTGACCTTGATTATTCCGAGGAAGGTGACCACTGTCTTCCAGTTGGTGTGGTGCAAATCAGCGTGCATTGCAAAATTGGTCTCCAGCAAGCTGGAAGAAGTCTTGACTGGTGATGAACAGCCACTGCACCTTCGAGTGCACTACCAGTGCAACCAGCACACTGGCGTTCCAATCCGCCTCGTGATCGTCATTGCAAGCGGCGATCCACCTCGCCCAGAAGCAGAAGGAGAACGTGAGGATGGCTTGTACACGGCTCACTGCGCCAAGGGTTGCCTCAACCTGCATGGTATTGTCCTTTCCAGTCGAAATATTGTCAGTGTCCGCATTTCTCCACACAAACCCGACTCGACATTGAAAATGGAACCACTGGATTGCAAGTAAAGTCGCGACGGAAGAATGACTCCCTCTGCCTGTACAGGGGTGTTTCAGTCTGCTCGGCTGACATGCAGTCATGCGACAAGTGGCAGGTGGCTATGGAGATCACCATCGACGGCTTCCTGGTGGGAGGCACTGTGGTCTTAAACGTGCAACAGCAGGTGAGACAATAAGTGCTTTCAAAGATTAAGTCGTGTCCAAGGACTCTAGCTTTATTGAAAATGAAACAGCGATGTATTTTTATGTTACAAGTGCTCATACCCCAACTTGGGCCGAGCGCTTTTCTGCATTGATCTTTAAATCATCAAGTGTATGCTCCAGAGGGTGTGATCTTCCCTGCCAGTAAAATGGAGGTTAAAATTTAGGGCGGAGCCACGAATAAGCGACGTTAACATGAAAGTCATTATGGATCCGGGTCCATTTCGCGCCAAAATGATAAATGTGGCATAAACATCGCTTAAACATAAACGCGAGCAGCGACCCCGCTTAGAAGTTGATGTTTATTGTTTATCTTGTGTTTATGCGCTTGAAACTAGTGCTGGGCTATGGCGTGATGAATACAATCAGCTCTTTGAGTCTTTCTCAGATAGCTGAAGTACAAGAGAACGATCAACAAGCACTGGAAGACTGCGGCCAGACAAGAGTTCGCAGTCCACGTCTCCTCAAACCTGATGTGAGCCACCCAATGGATGAGGACAGCTCTGACGAACTCGGGCTCTTGGAGAAGGATATCACGCCTAGAAAGCGGTTCTTCGCCAACACATAACCAGCTAGACTAAGAGATACCAGTGTGTATGGTGCACAGAAAAGGATCATCGGCTGAGTACTGTAAGCAGCAGGCACAATAGATTCGAGCTCTCCAGTCCGTGGTCGGCCAACTATCAGGCTACAAGTACATGTCGTAGCGTAGCTGGTACAGATCAGACAGAGAAGTATAGCAACGGAAAAAGGAGGCAAACTGCTTCGCGGGCCAGCCTTGGCTCAGCAAAGGCTATTGACAAGAAAAAAAAGAAAAGGAGGCTGACTTGGCGTGGGTAACAGAAAGATTTTCCGTTCGAAGACCAGTGGTAGTCATTGTACATGTTGTAATTGTGCAATAACGTAACTCAAAACATTGTTAGCGCCAGCAAGTGTGAATAGACGAAACATGATCAACGGTAAAACATGCGTTTTAGCCTTATAACACTGTTTATCTTGTCCGTAGTCTGAATTCGGCCTTAGGTGAACACTTTAGAAGCAAAAGGTCTGACTTCTGCCCAAAGGGCATACCCCAGTGCTGCACTATCTGGCACTGTAAAACTTTGAACATTCTGCTTTCTCCCTTTGTCAGACTTTGGAGAAGGTGGAGGTCACTGCCACTGGCCCCGCTGTTGAGTTGCTCAATGACATTCCGTCTGATGCACGCATCCACGAGCTTGCCAAGCACTATCGTGACAACCACTTGGACCCTCGGCCCCTTCTCCTTCAACTTCCGAAACGAGGAAATGCGACAAGAAGCAAGAAAGGCAGGCAGCATGTTCAGTTTTCTGCCATCAGCGGAATGCTGTGCATTGGTGGCATAATGACTCTGGCCAGTGGTCTGTTGGGCTCGGTGTCTAGTCGTGTAGCGGTGGTCGGTGTCATTGCTGCAGCAGGAGGTCTGGCTCTTGTACAGAAAAGCCATGCACAATCTTCCACAGCTGCATGTCTAAAGAAAAAGGATGAAGACGACGCCATAGGTGCTTCACGGTTCTTCACAGCAATGGAGCTCCAACACCAGGAAGTGGAGGCAAATGACAACACCCGGCACAAGGTAGCAGGTCTGGAGATGGCAACTTGCCTGCACAGCTGGGTAAACGCAAATCCAGAGGGTCATACTCGCCGCGTGCTCTTCGAAACATTGTGTGAAGTTGGCGAGTTGGAACTTGCTGTTCGTTGCCTGGATGGTGCAGCTTTCTGCCAGAAGACTCGGTGGGGTGAGATTGTTGTTGAGAGTAGCCGGCGGTGTGGATTTCTGCAGTTGTAAACTTGCGCGCAAATTCACCCTTCACCGTGCTTGCTACTTGCAATAATTACTGTATGGAAGTTTAGGATCCGCCATCTAAATTTAGAGATGTGACCGTGCACGAGGAAATATATTGATCGAAAAAAATTTAATGAAGCTCAAACTCCGTGCCGAGACCGGGACTCGAACCTGCGGCACCAAATCGCCTAGCAGACGAGAATCACCTGACCTACAGCATCCCATCATCCTCAAAAAAGGATGGGCAATGGCGCAGTTTCAAGGTCAGGCTATCTCGTCCACATGGGAGTCCACGGTCTGGAAGTTGGCAGTAGCGAGGGAAGACCAGACAGTTGGCATGTACAACGTGATTTGAACTGACCGACCCCGAAAGAAACGGTCAAAGCCGAGCTAGCGTGGTCAGATTGGAAAGAAGAGATGTGACCGTGCACAGAGAAAATACATTGATCGAAGAAAATTTATTGAAGCTCAAGCGATTTGGTGCGATTTGGTGCCGCAGGTTCGAGTTCCGGTCTTGGCACGGAGTTTGAGCTTCATTAAATTTTCTTCCATCAAAGTTCAAAAAAGTCCCTTCATACGGTCTAAATTGAGGATCATTTAGCAATATAGCACATGACGAAATGATGGCACTTGTGACTGGCTGCTAATCAAGATAAACACACGCTTGCGTGAACCAACTTGAATTAGCTTGAAAATGAAGTTTTACCTCTCTTTCTGTCTCTCTCTCTCTCTCTCTCTCTCTCTCTCTCTCTCTCTCTCTCTCTCCAACACGTACCATACTTGCTACACTTCACAGAAAAGCTAGGTATCTACATCTGAAGAGATGTGGTCACAAGATGAGGCAGGCAGAGGGTTTGCTGCCTGACTCTCCGGCAACCATGCATACCAAAGGTAAGAAAAATCAAACAGTGATCTCGTGAAGAATGCTAGTCTTTCCTTGTTGAGCTCTTTACTTGTAACTTTGTTCGCTGGGCACAATGCCTAGGATTATTCAGACTGACTCTTGTCTCTTGTAAACTTTGTTCGCAGCACACGATGCCTTGAATTATTTAGACTGATCCATGTCGAGCGGGTACTTCTCAGTTGAAACTTTGTTCAACCCTATACTTATCATTAGAATTTGAGAATTACATTCGTATACACTTTTTTTCAAAACATTTGAAATATTCTATGACAACCTGGCTGGCTGCCTACCTGCCAAATTTCCCCTTTGTTCAAGCAGATGTATTCTTGCATGTGCGGGATGAGGGAATATTCGGAACACAGAAATGAGGAAGAACTGATGAAGAACTCGAACGACGCTTCACCAACAAAGGTTTTTCAAGCTCTTGAAAAGCCCTACCGGCAAAAAGTGGTTCTACTTCTTCATTCTTCCACTTTTGTGTACTTGTTTTCTTGAAAGGAATTTCTACATTACTTTTGAAAAAATGGACAAAACCATGCATTCTTTGCTCTGACCTCCAAGGACACTAACTCGACAAGGAACGCGCAGGTAAACTTTCCACGTGCGTGAATCCATAGTGATGTTACCTAGCACCCAAACTTCAAGCCTTTCGAAGGCAAAGGACATAAAACAAAACAAAAAAATCCGACACGCACCGTGCATGGGCGCTGACACCGCCTGTCACCATCACTACAAGCCGCCTCGTCGTGCGTACATCGCGCAATGACTGGCCAAGCACAAGAGCTCCTCGTGCATAGTCGTCGTTTGTGACCAAAGTGACAAACGCTTCTGTCATGACTGGGATTCAAACAAAAATCTCCGTCTTGGGCAAAGACACACACACTCTCTCACGCGCAGGGCTCGGCTTCCTGGCTTTACTAGTGAGAGACGGGCCCGTTGTTGAAAGTTGAAAGGCCCACCTTCGTCACCCGGAAATCTTATAGTTACAGCCTCCAAACACCAGTAGGACGACAAAGGCGTGTGCACGAACTAGGTCGAGCCTTGTACTGGTCCCGGGCCTCGTCACTGAATTTGTCTCGAAATAAAAGAGTAGATGGGATTCTCGAGCTCTGATTCTGCTCGTTTGTCCGGAGCGGAAGAACGATCGGGAGCACGATCAGCGAGAGCATGAGAGCATGCAGAAGCTCCGGGCGAGCCTAGCCTACGCGTGCGCGCTAGTACATGCTTGTCTCCACGTGGATGCAGCACTAGATCGGGGCAGCTATAACATGTGATGTATAACATGTATAAGTAGCTGTCCTGATATCGATCGCGGGCATCGGTGCTGCATCCACGTGGCAACATCATGCCCGATGAGACATGCTGCCGATATGGACGAGCACGTGACCACGCGGCGCCGCGGCCGAACAAAGCGAATGATCCGCCGTGTCTACATAGACCACAGGGTGCATCCGTCTCTGGTCTGGTCGCTAGCGTTCTCGTTTGCACTTAGAGGTAGTCCCCTTTGCCGGGACGTTCCTTCGGCTTAGTCTCTGTTCTTCGTCTTCCTTCCCTCTTCCTCTCTTCTTTTCTTTCTATCTTCTGGCTTTTGGTATTCTCTGTTGCTTCCTCTGGTCTTCTGCTCTCTGGGGTCTGTGTGTGTGTTTTTTTTTGTTTTTTATTTGAGTCTGGGTGTGCTTTTTAATTTCAGAGTATGTGCCATGCTCCGTTTCCTTTTTCAGTGAGACATCTCGCTCGTTCGTTCAGAATTATTAATTAAAAAAAAAAAACATGGCCGACGAGGTAGGTTCGAAATCTGGGGCTCTCGCGCCAGAGCAAGCCGGTCTCTGCTTCGCCAAGGACATGTACTGGCTGCCGAAAGAGCACAAAAGAACATTTTGGTCCATATGGGTAAGACAGATGCGTCGTTTCGGTTTTGGAAGCCCTAAGAATGCGTGTTGAGGAGCTAGAGGCGAAAATCGAGGCGAACGAGGCTCGTCACCGTGACCAGGAGCTACAGGATCAGGCCTCTCTTTTTGGGAAACGCCTAGATGGGATGCTTGCAATTGTGGAGACTCTACAGGTGAGAAGAGAGGCCCAAGACGGTCGTGGACGTGACGCCGCCGATCCTGACGTGGATCAGCAGGAAGACCATGGACATCTTTCGGTTGCCAGTGGAACTAAAGTGCATGGACCATGTGGAAGATAAAATGACATTGTGGCAACGGCAAGCAGCACGGAGATCCGGGTGGGATGGGACCGGAAAGCAGCGTCTTCTTCGGGTTCCCTCTTTCGGAAAATGCCCCGCTCTACGCCTGACCCAGGCCCAGACAACTTGGACAAATCTCTATGCCAGGAGAAGAAAGGACAACGAAGCCGTGGTGGTGTTGGAGCCTCAGCCCAACACCGCAGTCAACCACTGCGAGAGGGCGTACGTACAACTAGCGGGAACTCACGATACGTGGACTGAAGTCGTTCGCCGGCGATGCCCTGCGCCTCCACGTTCGCAATCGAAACCGGCGAGGAAGTAACCCAGACTGATGCGTCTACATGGAGAGCCGACCTCTTTCCGTAAGGCTTCAAATTATCTCTCAGGTACAGAAAAGACGGAAATCAAACCGTATACGTACCACCTTTCTGGAATCAGCTTGGATTGTTCAGGAGGGGACGCCATCTCCTATTGTCGTAGTAGAGTTTTGGCGACTGGCTGTTTTTTTCTTCGCCCTCGTGTGCGGCAGGCAACCCTCACAACTAAAATATTTTGGATTTGACTGCTCAAGATGACATTTTGACTGCCAATTTCTGGCTGGATTTTATCCGTTGTCGGGAGTGGACCTCCTTGTCCCCAAACAGCGAGGCCAGTGCTGGTCAGACCGTCCTGACAATCAGTTTTAAGCAATTATGCTGCCGAAATCACTTCGCGTCTGCCAAGCTAACGTTCGTTCATTATCTGCTCCTTCAAGACTTTTAGACCTAGAAATCTTAACGGCAAGTCATGCAATCGACATCCTCTGTTTAACTGAAACCTGGGTCACACAAAAAAAAAGAACACTCGAGCACAATCAGCATTCCTGGATTTCAAATTGCGGAAAGACCGTCTAAGCTCCGCTGGAGGTGGTGTCGCTGTGTGCGTGAATAATGGTCTTTCGGCTTCATTTACTCTTCCTCCTCCATCTATAAAGATAGAATGTTTATGCATCACAATTACGCTGACACGCCGAACAAAACTCGCCGTCATCGTTGCCTACAGACCCCCGGGACTCACGCTGACACCTTCTGGGCTGAGCTTGACTTCTTCTTGGACTCCGTGGAGAAACTGAAGCCCACCGCGATCTGTGTTGCTGGTGATTTCAACGCCAAAGTCTCCGAGGGGTATCAGCAAAAGTCAACGGATGGTTCTGGTAAGCTTATCCAACGGCTCGCTTTTGAACATAACCTCTCTCAAGTTGTCACGGAACCTACGCACTCCCTTGACTCCCAGCATGCAGCACCCTCTCTCCTTGCCCTAATGTTTTTAAACAAACCTAGATCATGCCCTGGCCTGCACTGTTCTTCCATCTCTCTCAGATCAGCGTCCTACTCTTCTGCAAAATCAACTCAGCGGTGTCTGCTTCCCTTCACCAACTGTATACTATACTTGGAATTATGAGCTGCCTGCATTCAATGATCTTCGCAACGCCTTCACAGCCATGGGCTGGTCCACTACTTTTGTACAAATGATGTAAATCCAGCTGTATCTGTCTGGTCCCTCAAAATTGTCTCCCTTATCCATCGCTTCATTCCCCTCAAGAAACACTGCTCTCGCTCAAAGTCTAAACCCTGGTACACCCTTCCTACACAAAGGGGCCTGTCCGACCGAGACAGATTATTCAGAATCTCAAGACAGTGCCCCAAGGCATCTCCACAAGCCACAGCGTACAGGAGAAAGCGCAACTGGTACACTGCCGAGCTTCGACATGCTGAGGACACACACTACCGATTTCTACGAGCTAAATTCTATCGATGACCTCCGTCAAAGTCCCCCCATCGTTGGTGGTCCCAACTCAAGGAAGCAGTCAAATGTTCGGTCCGGGAGTGCATTCCACCACTCTCAACTGAGGGTTCTCCGTGCCTGTCACCTCACGATAAAGTCGATCCATGAAATGCTGTCTTCTCCAAGCAGTGCAATGATTCTGATGGCTGTGACCTTTCTTTTCTGACATATCCTGGACCTGGCCACCACCTCAGCTTCTCATTCTCACCAACTCTCTGAGTCTGGTGTTCTCTTTGCTTTGCTAGCAGTTTGACCATCTGGTGACTGGAAGCGTTGGAGCCACTGCAGCGCCACGTGATCCGTGTGTACAGTGAACTGCCTGCCAAGCAAAAAACTGACAGAAGTGTTGCATGAAATAGATGATGGCTAGAGTTCACGCCTGGTAACACTATAGCGTTGTTCCGATTTGGTGAGTGAATGGCTAGAGTTCACGCCTGGTAACACTATAGCATCGCTCCGATTTGGTGAGTGATCATGAATGGCTAGAGTTCACGCCTGGTAACACTATAGCGTCGTTCCGATTTGGTGAGTGAATGGCTAGAGTTCACGCCTGGTAACACTATACCGTTGATAGGATTTGAGGGATCCAGACTGGGTGGACATGATTCAGGAGAAAGTTCCCAGCTCACCAGTCATAAGGCACAGAT
>JAOWAR010150888.1:0-11320 GCA_028571005.1 Clathrina lutea
AAGTGACGATCGCCTCAAGCACAACCAAACCATGTCATGTCCATGCAGACAAATCTCGACGTCGAAATTTGCGCCAATTTGCCATTCGTGATCGGAGCAGAGCCGCCGAGGTCGTGACGCCGAATAAATAATGTAATACACTTATCCGCCATCTTGGCAAAGCGTCGCAGCTCAGTGTCCCTTTAGGTAGCACTACCGAGCTACAAATCTCACTGTGGATCTCGATGGGCAGAGAATGCACAAGATCAAACTTGCCTCGTACAGTAGCTTACACATCAGGCTTTCATCTAGTCCACTAGGACTGTGTGGACTGCAAATTCAGCAGTGCTGGCCCGTGATAACACGAAAAAAAAAGGGGGAATGACGTTTGCCTTCGACGGCATCCCGCTGCTATGGTATCAGGGCAGTCCGATGAATATTAATTTGGGCCACACCTAGTCAGCCTGGGCATTGGCTGCTGGGAATAGAAGGTAAATCCTTGTGCGACGTAAATTAATAACACTAACGCTAAGGAAGTAGACTCTGCAGGGGCGTAAAATATGCGATGTACTCGTTTTCAAAGACTTGTTAATTTTTTTGGTATTAAAGATTGCGGCCAAATGAAGAAGGGTTTGCCTGAGTTTCGCCATATCCCTACGCCCAAGAAGTGAAAAAGCACACAGAGTTTCCTTTCAATGGATGAATTCAAAGCTCTCTTTTGATATAGCAGAGAAAGAGAGCCCCTAGAGAAACAAGACAACTGCACACCGCAGCTCTCACTAAGAACGAGAGAGAGAGAGAGAGAGAGAGAGAGAGAACAGAAAGAAATAGAAGTTACCTGCACCCGAGAATAAAGTTGTTGGAGAGCCAACCTGATAAAATGATAACAAAAGAAAAAAGGCGAGAATCTTCGAGGAGCTATGCCAGTGATGTCTGGCTATGACTGGACAGATGTGTGCTCAAAAGGTTGATTCGAGCCACTTAGGCCACTTGGGTGCCACGGGCAAGCGAAGAAAAAAGAAACACAAAATGCCCTTGAGGTGGCACATCAAGCTCACAACTAGAGAAGTGTGACTAAAAGGAAACAAAGAGGGAGGAAATCCAGAGGTAGCTGGCCTACCTTTGACTGCACAGTAGAGCAAACAAAATGCAAACACGCACATGTACACCGGTTAGCTACAAATACAACAGTTAAGAAGTGTGGGGTTAAAAATCTCAGATCCGAAATGCGGTCCAATGCCTGCAGACAAAAAAAAATTTAGTATGAGAGCACTTGAAGAGATCATCAGTAGGCATGGTTGAATAAAGGACGGAGGTAGTTCTGCTGCCTGGGCTACGCTTACATACTGTGGCACCGGTCGATTTTATTTTGGATTTTCCTAAATTTGCACATTCATGGAGTGCTGAAGAAATAGTTTTCCTCATTCAGCGAAATGCACACATTTCAGATAGTTGTGAAAACAGGTCATATGGTATGATTGTACGATTCAATACAATAAAAGCCATGCAAACAGCATAAGAAAGCCAAACAGCGTTGTCAGACAGCTGACACTGCTAGATAAGGTGACATGTGCCTGCACATCATGTATACCCAGCCATCCTATTCTTCAAAAATGAGTAAAAAGTTCTGTTACGTTGATCAGTTAGCGCAAATGAAAGGAGATAGAAGTGTTTTTTTTGCCAGCTGTGATTGGCCACAATGACCATCCATGATTAACCCTACAACCCTGCACGCTCCTCATCACACATTGTAGAAAAAGTTTGCAACACAGTGGCAAGTGATCTTTCACAACCAAGAAAACACTTCTGATCAGAAGTCGGTGACCCGGGTACAGACTGCTTACGAGGACTGCCATACGAGAAATGAAAATGGAAAAGTGCACATTTGCTCAATCTGTTGCAAGCCTTATGAAAGACCACCTCTTCAACTCTTCACATCGGCTGGTTTTATCAGCATCAAAACTAAGAACTGGTGTGCAGGAATGATGTGAAGTGAAACGAAATGATCAAAGAAACACTTATCGAAGGTTGTCTGTGGACACACGACATGACGACCCAAAGAACAACCACGAGATATTGAGATGTTCTGCTGCTCTGCACCCTGACCATTTTCAACTCCAGAATGTGAAAAAAAGCACACCAAAGCAAAGAGCTAACTTACATGGAGGCTGGTCACACATCAATAGTACTGAGCAGTTTCTTCAAAGATCAGCTCTGCAAACAACAACGGACCAAAACAGAGTGAACAACCAGAAAAAGACCCCCCCAAAAACTGAGGGAGACATTCAGACACAACGCTATACAACAACTACATTCACATCACAGTGACTACTGAAATACACAGTCAGCAAAGAGCACACCCGACCTCACCCTTCAGTCTCTCCTTTGGAAGATCGTCCAGCTCCATGTCGAATGTGAAGGGCTCAGCGGCGACAGGCTGGAAAGGATGACAAAGGTAACAACAAAAATGCCACTGAAAGGATGCCACTGCCACGATAGAAAGCAACTGCAAGGAGGGGAGGAAAGAAACGAAACACACCTCCACGTGTGCAAGTGCAATATCAGGATGCACCGGCCATGCTGTAAGACGACATTCACCACAGCTTTCGACGCTTTTTTTTTTCCCCCCAGTTAAATTGCTGGAGCAATTATCACCATTATGTACAAAAAAGGCCAAGTGCTATCCAATGTCTACCACAGTATATTTATTTCTTTACACTGATGAAGAGAAAGAAACACATTCTCTGCCCATCACCGACCACAAATTACCTCATCGGTGGGATCATAATACTGCTCGAGGTACGGGTGAGCAAGAGCCTCCTCGACTGTGATCCGCCGGTGGGGGTTGAAGCAGAGCATGCGCTCCAACAGATCCAGTGCTAGCAAGAAGAGAAGAAAACACACATATACACCAAAAAACTAATCAACAGTGGCAGTGCTAGCAAGAAGAAAGAAGAAGAGAGGAGCACACACACACAAATATACTAATTAACAGAGGCAGTGCTAGCAAGAAGACGAACGCACGCACATACACAAATATACCAATCAACAGAGGCAGTGCTAGCAAGAAGAGGACCGCACGCACATACACAAACATACTAGTCAACAGAGGCAGTGCCAGCAAGAAGAGAGGAGCACACACACACATAAGCGTGCGTGCACACAAACACACAAGCGCACACGCACACGCACACACACACACACACGCCCGCCCGGGCGCACACACACGTCCGCGCGCGAGCACACACACGTACGGACACACAAACACACCTGTCCGATTTAGTGACAAATATCACAAGAAAGAAGCAAAGAAAGTGAATTAGGACACACCCCTTTCATCCCCATTGGGGAAGAGCCGTGCCCATGGGATCTTGGGCTTGTGGGGCAAAGACTGAATGTAGCTTCGTGCCTGAAGAAATGAAAAGAAAGACAAGTGTCCAAAACTTTAGAATTGACTGAGTGGACTCAATGAGGAGACCTCAAAAATGTACAAAGGAAGATTATACAACTACCTTCACAAAAGCGAATATGGTATTGCCAAGAATAAACAACTACAGTTACCTTCACAAAAGCGAATGTGGTATTGCCAAGATTATACAACTACAGTTACTTTCACAAAAGCGAATATGGTATTGCCAAGATTATACAACTACAATCACCTTCACAAAAGCGAATATGGTACTGCCAAGATTATACAACTACAGTCACCTTCACAAAAGCGAATATGGTATTGCCAAGATTATACAACTACAGTCACCTTCACAAAAGCGATTATGGTATTGCCAAGATTATACAACTACAGTTACTTTCACAAAAGCGAAGATGGCATTGCTATGGTTTGATAAGAAGAATACAAACTACAGTTACCAGGGTCCGCACTATTTTCTCGGCTGCCATTTCCAGGATTTTCCAGGACGTTTTTTGTTGCTTTTCTAGGCTTTTCCAGGACCCTTCCCTATCCCATCGATCCCTTCTTCACAGTTAAAGTTACAAAACACCCATTGGTATGGGGCACTGACGACTTGTCGCCAGGGCATCGTTCTAGCCAAGCGTGATCCTCCAGCCACTTGTCGCTAAACGTGAACTTCCCCTTCGGCATCGTCTCGTCCACAGAAAGACAGGTTGTTCACATCAATAGTCTCTCAACTTTCTGTTTGATACCACCACATCGGTCGGACGTTCGACTGTTGACGCCGACGGACCACTAGATCTTGTACACCTTAGGGTAGTCTATTAACGGTAGAGATCTGCGTCGACCTATGTCTTTCTGCCCAGCTACACCAAGTCTTCTTCTCCTGATCCGTGGCTTTTCAACATGTACAACGCTTCCAGTTTTCGTCGACTGGCATGCGAAAACGTGCCGGCTTCGGCCAACCATTCGGTCACAATGCACAAAGATGTGAGAACAGCGCAGCTGCATGTCCCATGCACGGGTACGGGCCAACAGCCCCCGCAACGATTGTTGAGCCGGATCGGCTACCAGCGCATTCAACGTTCAATACAATGCTGAAAACGCAAACGCTCGATGTTCAAAGTTTTTCACTGCACGGTCGGTTGTGTGGGCGGTAAATTGTACAATCATGCACATCCACACTCTGACGCATCTTGATAACCTACAGTCCCACAGCAGACAAAAAAGACCCCGTTCAGAGTAGCATTGAATGCCCCGTATACAATGTTGCTGGCATTTGTTTGGCACCGCGGACCTGCGTTCGGACCTAATGCCACGGCCAGATTTACACTACTGAACGCTCTGAAGAAACCTGGTATCAGTTTGCTAGATCTTTCAATTCCAGGAACCGTGGGGACCCTGAGTTACCTTTACAAAAGTGAACATGGCACTGCTCTGATTTGCATAAGAAAGGTATCCTAGCTGATTCTACTCTTTATTCTTCCACTTAAACACTGCTTGCTGCCCCCCAACCCCAAGTCAATGTCGACCATGCTCTTTTTACTTAGATTTTTGTGAAAGCTTACAGACAGAAAGCACAACTGCCCATATTGTATGCGCTCTTCATCATAATATTGACACCAGGAAAGGAAATGAGAATGGAAGTCGGTGGATCAAGAACACCTACTAAGCATGGAGCCAAGACAGATGTGTAAATCTACACAGCTTGCATGCTGCTGTCGTGGAAGAAAATTTTAGCCTGCTCCTGTCGATCGAAGATATTTGCTCGTCTCACTTGCTCTGCAAAAAGCCCACATTGTCTCGCTTCGGCTCACTCGACTGAGAACGCTAGCTTACGCATGAAGCAGACATTTGAACCTTGGACGGAGCTTGCATGTTGCTACTGTTCTTCACAGCTCGCATGTCTTCCTTGGTCAAACAATCATGAGCTGACAACAACAGGCACTCCAAAGGGGCAATTAACGTTCATCTTTGCCCTTACTTTGGATTGCCTGTGCGACGAGGCAGCTAAGTTTGCTGCTGTTAAAGCTCAGAATACGGCCTGCAGTGCTGTCAACTTGAAGCTCGGACTAACAGCTCAGAGACCTTGTCCCACCTACAGGCTAGAGCTAGATCTTATTTGGCTGCCACTTCAAATTCCCTGCCCTGGCCAGGGAATGAAGCAAAGTGAGAGCTTCACCCAACCAAGCATGCAGGCTCTGCATCAAGAAATCTTCGTGCAAACTGTTCCTGTTTCAATCTGCGAAGCAGCACCGTACTTGCCAAGACGAACTGAATCTGCTGGTCCAATTCAAGAAAATCGGACTGTTTTAAAATCTTTTTTCTTTTATGGTTCAGAAGGCTTGCTCCAGCTATGTCAGCGGCCCAATCAAGATCACGACCAGCCGTACTCTACCCAACAGCACTTCGAACATGAGCATGAAGAGCTGCATATCCTATACCCTATATTGAAAGGAGAGCAATAAATTTCACCCGCCCACCTAGGCAGTAAATTTGATCCATATGCAGAAATATGTGTACCAAGTGACATAAGAGACATAAACTATTCTGTGAAGACCCACCTACAGTCCCTTTGGGCCACCCTAGTTAAAAGTATTCTACTCAGAAAAAGATTCTTTTTATTTTCTAGAATAAGTTTTTCTGAAGAGCAACAATGTAGCCAAAGTCCAAGGACACCGAAAACTGCCACAGAACACGCTCCCCTCTGTACCGCATATAATCAGCCATTTTGCTTCCACAGAACTCAGAAATGTCCAACGTTGTCAAAGTTAATCCTTGTGCAGTTGGGCGGGGCAGGCAAAAAATATAATTCGGCACACGCAAAAGAATATTTTCTTTCAAGAGGCATGACCAAGTGCTCACCTTCTCGTTCATTATGCACGAAAGGTTCTCTTGGCTGGGTGATCCGAGGATACCCAAGATGTGATTGATCTGGTCAAGATCTGCAAGCTTGGGTCAAGGATCTCAAACAACCAATGAATGGCACGAGGAAAAAATAGGGAAAGCCAAAGAGGGGAAGTGTATAAATATTGATTCCTGGAAACATGTCTTTCAATATGTGGGTTGCAAGAAGTCTACTTTAATTTTTCAGATTATAACCCGAAACTATCAAGGTTGTGCCCTGACAAACATGACGTTAAACTTGAAATCAAAATTGTATGTAGCTTGGCAAAGGCAACACGGTGCATACACAAACTGATGCACGAGCTTGCCCTATTTAACGAAGGTGCAAGGACCTTATGTAAAAGGGGCAATAAACATCATTTTGTTCTCATGCATGCTCCTCATTCTGTTTCAAGTTGTCTTGCCTTTCAGCTTCTTCCCAAAGACCCCTTTCACAAAAATCCCCTTGATGGCAATTGCCACATCTCAAGCATGAAACAAAGTGGGGTCGAAGCCACCAGGCCAGCGCAGACAGCTGTGTCCTTGTTAAGGGGCGTCACCTACCTGGACTAGCATGACAGGATCGCTTATTTCCTTTCTATTTTGAAACTACCTTTAAATAAATATACCCACCCCTCCTGCAGGTGAACGATGAAAATCTACATCGTGATAATTGTTCGCTTGGCTGTTAATGAAAATAAAAATGGCGGATCAAAATTTTAGTTCACTACCGTCTCTTCATTTTACACGAGAAAACCAGGGCATTCTGGGAATTGCCTCTCTTTTGCGTGCTCTAAGATACGGTGTCTCCGATTTTCTTGAAAACTATTTCAACATGGAATACACGGGTGGAAAGAAATAGGCCATACTTGGGTATATAAATGTTTGCTCCGTTTCAAATAACTTGAGATGGAGGACGAAAATTGACTTTTCCCAGAGCCGTTTTAGGTCTACGATTGAGGCAGTGTAGAAAATCTGAAGTTGATCCGGTAAGTGGCGGCTGAGACCTATGACGAACTAAAGCTGGGGAAACCAGGCTTTGAGAAAACGGAGTTCAAAGCTCCTGCCTTCGCAGTCTGTGGATTCAAATCCTTGGGCGTCAATGAGAATTTCTCCAACTTGCTGGCAGAATTCTGACAAGAAATTACAGCACAAGCACTTTATGCCTTTTCAAGCACTTTTCAGCAAAAAAAAATAAAAATAAAAAAAAAAGCAAAAAGTGTGAAATCAGTCTGCAAATAGAACTACCCTCAAGTATATTTCTGTGTGAAAGTTGGACAAACTGAGAAGGAAGTTTGACTCGACCACCCCGCGTCAGCAGGGAAGAGAAATTTCAAACCTTCATATCTTGAAACTAAAATTTCACCACTGTGTTAGCTCACTGCTCAGTAATTTCTGGTCCGATTGACTCCAAATTTTCAAGACTTGGTCTTTGTCAACACGGCTTTAATACGAAGGTACAGATTTTTTAAATTCTGTCTCTTTCTTGAGCTGTTGCTCGAGACAATGACCCGAAGAGGTCCTTACTAATATGTCTAGCGGGAAGTTGATTTTTCTTTTCACCTAGTGATTCTTTTAATGAAAAAAAAAAAAAGTGTTTTTTCTCAACCCCTTTAACATGCTTCCTTCAAAAAATGGTGCTGACACAAACTCAAAAATAAATCAGTAGTGAGCAAACAATATTTTGGGGCACCATTTTCTTTTCAACCAGAACTCTCGAACGATGAGGAATTTTCCTGCACAGTTTTTTTTTTCTTCGGCTTGTCTTGAATAGGTTCTATCAGTACTTTAAAAGCAAAATTGCCCATTTTTCTTAGTCGCAAAGATAGGGTCAAGGAGATGAACCCATAAGTTCTGTAGGGAGTCAAAGGACGTGGAAGGATACAGTGCTTTCCTGGGAAGAGCGGCCGATTGGAGATCATCTCTGCCAAGATGCACCCAACCGACCAGACATCAATCGATTTGGTGTAGCCCCTGGAGTTCAGCATAATCTCTGGAGCCCGGTACCAGCGTGTCGCCACATACTCTGTCAGGAAGCCTGTGTGGTCATGGTCGGGATCGGCAACCCGAGCCAAACCGAAGTCACAAATCTGCGGGAATAAAGACAAGAAATGTTTGGGAAAGAAAATTACTTCACTTGACAGGAACACAAGTACATTACAAGGATATGTTAAAAAGAGCCATAGAACCATGTCAATTTTTACTGGAGATTAATGTCTGTCACTGACGGAAAATCAGTACAGACTTCACGACCACATTTCATGAAAAGCATGCATTTTTACAACAAATATAGCAAAGAAATTGTCACCAGTTGCTGCATTTCTAAACAATTCCCATGCTTGATTCAAACTGCTGATTTGTCCTCAGACTCAAAACATCCCCATCACTCTATATGTTTGATACACATTTCATGTCATGGTCTTTTGGCCAATGCCGTCAAGTGCTGGTAACCAATACAAGTACCATGCTCTACATACGATCACAAGGCAATCTATGCGACACTTATGATCACCGTGTATGCGTGCTTGTGCGGTTTTGAAAAACAATAGCTGTTGCATGTGACAATGAGCATCAAGCTAGCACTGACACTTGATGTTGATGTCGACGAGCTTGATAATTAGTAGTCAGTGGTCTCTGCCAAGTTCAGGACAGCTTTGAAGATAACTTTGAACACTGCACTTCCTTCCTTTACAAGCGCTTGCTGTTCACAAAACGGGGACAATTCGCCTAATGGTGACACCAGCGAAGTTCTTGCATATTTTTGAGTTGTTTTTTTTTTACTCCACACCAGATATAAAGAATATATATATATATATTTATAGAAAGAACTTAAAAGAAGTGGTGTGACTGCACGGGCAGAATATATATCCGACGAAAATTAAATACAGCGCACAATCCATGCTGAGACCGGGACTCAAACCTGCGGCACCGAATCGCCTAGCAGACGAGAATCACCAGACTATCACGTCCATATCACGGCCATCACGTCATCCTCAAAAAGGATGGGCAATGGTGCAGATTCAGTCAAGCTGATAGCATGATTAAAACTGCCCATCGTTCAGTCAGGCTATCAGCCTGATGGAAACTGCACCATTGCCCACCTTTTTGAGGATGGCGTGATGGCATAGCGGATAGTCTGGTTATTCTCGCCTGCTAGGCAACTTGGTGCCGCAGGTTCGAGTCGCGGTCTCGGCACAGGTTGCGAGCTGTGTTAAATTTTCTTCGAATATAAACTTTACATTCATTTCCCCTGTTTTCCTATGAGTTCGTTGTAACAACAAATTAAGTTACAGAGCTTGACCATATCGCCCCACAATGCTGAAAATCTAAGAAAAGAAACGAGCAAAAAGCTATCCACCTGACACCTGCAAACGACAATTTAGCGAGAATGCCAAAGTTCATAAAAGAAAAAAAAAAGGAAGGAAAAGTGAAATACTAAAGGATATACAGCAAGTGATCCCCTGGCTATCAGTCAAGGGGAAAATGGCTTCAAAAATAAACAAAGACAAAATACAGAAAAAACATTCAGCAACAACTCTCCAATTGTCATCACGAGTGAGTTTTAGTCATAGCTTGGGAGAGAAGAAAAAATTTAGCCGCTACGCCTTTCTTTCTTCTTTCAAATTGACCAAATCTTACCTTCAGATCACAGTTCGTGTTTAGCAACAGGTTGCTAGGCTTCAGGTCTCGATGAAGGACATTGGCGGAGTGAATGTACTTCAGCCCGCGAAGAATTTGATAGAGGAAGTAACAGACGTGGTCATTGCTCAGACGCTGCGATCGTAGAAGCTTGTACAAGTCTGTCTCCATGAGCGTTTGCACAATGTAGCTGGGAATCATTGTCAAGGTACTAATTCTCACCACAAAGAAAAACAAACAAAAGACAACCACCAGAAATAACCGCCGCAAGACGCCAAAGAGAAAAGCTGCTCCTAATACAAAACAATTCGTAGGATACACATCCTTCATGTCCTCAATCTTCTCCGCTCGCAGAATGTCTTGGATGTTGATGATCTACGCAGACAGAAAATCAGTGGTGACTGCACAAATCACGGGAATGAAAAGCTCAAGCGCAACAAGATCATACCAAAGGATGAGGAAAAGCCGCCAGAGGTGGCAAACTGAGCAAATCGAACGGAACAGCAGTTCAACAGCTGGGAGAACAACCGACTTACATTCTCGTGTTTGAAACGAATTAAAATCTTGATCTCCCGCAGAGTCCTTTGGCAGTAGGTCTGGTGCTCAAACGGGCTAATCTTTTTTATGGCTACTCGCTCTCCCTTGCGGACATCCGTGGCAGAGCTGACAGCGCACCACACAAAAAAGGGAAATTTCGATTGGCAATAACTCCCACTGACCAAGATAAAAGCAGCATCGGCTCATTGGTGAGCGGATGACAAGCTAAGCAGCTGAGGCAGGCTTCCGCAATGAATATCCTTACCAGACCATTCCGTAAGCTCCCTCTCCTATGTACTGCAAGTTTGTGTAGCGAGGCCCAACGTCAAAAAGCTGGCCTCTGACCACCTCGATGGGGCTACCCTTCAGCCCTACAGCACCGGGAACCACGGCTGCTGTCTGGGACACTGCCGTTGCCATCTCGACAGACAAAAGAACTTGCTCCAAGTAACCGGCCAACAAGAGCTCTCTAAACGGAACTCTGCCGCCCTCGAAACAGTAATCAAGGAAACAACGTTCTCGGCTCTATAGCTAAGCAATCTTCCATCTGTGGCACTAACACCTTAGCCTGAACCGGAGACAACTTTTGCTGCACTGCTGAGCGAGTCACGAGCGGAAGTTCTGCGCATGCGCTTTGTGCGGCTTTCGCTGAAATTTAAAATTTAGTTTGAAGTCATTGAATGATTGATGATCACGAGGCATCGGTCCGATATCGATTCAACTTGCCGATATCCATGATATCGCGTGTGCTGTGACTCATGATCACACTAGCTGTACGTAGGTCTACATCTATAGAGGATTAGTGAATCGTCAACGTGAACGAAACGAAACGAAATGATTTCGTCAGCCTATTCGTTTCGTGCGGTTTTT
>JAOWAR010150899.1:0-11319 GCA_028571005.1 Clathrina lutea
ATACTCCGCTGCCCTATCCTCCACGAGGCCACGGGCTGGATACTAACCCTGCCAGTTGCACGCACCCAGCACCCCACTAAGCCAATATGCCTGTCTGTGTCTGCTTTCTTTGGGTATTACCGGGAGCAACGGTGTTAATATGCAGTATGATTTTACTATGCAGTATGATTTTAACATGCAGCATGATTTTAACATGCAGCATGATTTTAATATGCAGTATGATTTTAATGTGCAGTATGGTTTTAATATGCAGTATGGTTTTAATATGCAGTATGGTTTTAATATGCAGAATGATTTTAATATGCAGTATGGTTTTAATATGCAGTATGATTTGGGGCAAGTGGATAAAGAAAAATCAATGGTAAGAACTAAAGTATGAGGTCCCACCAAATACACACTATTGAGAAACGATTGTATTTTCTTAGTTGAAATGAACATCTATTTCAAAACACTTCTCCCGACCCAGTTCTAACTCTAGCTCGACTCCGCTGCCTAGATAAGACCAGAGCTATACAATACGGTCACCGCACCAGCAAGATAGCTCACTTGGTAGAGCAAGAATCCAAAAGGAGATGGATTCATTTCCACAAGCACGGTAGTTGGTCATTTTTGCTGTGTCCTCACAGAACAACATCGTCTGCAGTCACTCAACCCCGGCATGTCTTTGAAGACACGTAATTTTCAGTTGCCAATAAACTTTGTTTTGTCTATTTTAAATTTAGATGAAACAAAATGGCGCTACCAAAACATCGTTACAGAATGTTCCTGGTCACCTGGAGGACTACAAAACCCCCTCAACGTTGTAAGTTCTCTCCTCGCTTCAACAAACACCATCACCAACCTCCTCAAAACTAGACGTGTATAATCGAGCCTGGCCTTACAGACACCCAAGAAGAACAGATGCCTGATAAAACGGTCGCTCGATGGCAGTTTGTTCCGTTTAGTGTACATTTTCATTCGTACAGAAACTTGGAAATGTGGACGCCGGAGAATTACGAACTCCGGACACGTCTAAGTGAGCAACACCACTGAACTACATACATGTGACCATGCTAATCACGGACAGCTATCCACAATCACTTTGAACACCACTGAACTACACACATGTGACCGGGCTAATCACGGACTGCTGTCCACAATCACTTTGAACACCACTGAACTACACACATGTGACCATGCTAATCACGGACAGCTGTCCACAATCACATTGAACATCATTGAACTACACACATGTGACCATGCTAATCACGGACAGCTGTCCACAATCACTTTCAACACCACTGAACTGCATACATGTGACCATGCTAATCACAGACAGCTGTCCACAATCACTTTCAACACCACTGAACTACACACGTGACCATGCTAATTACGGACAGCTGTCCACAATCACTTTCAACATCCCTTCACTTGGCTGTGTTCGAAATCTTTTAGTCTGTTCTCTTGCTGTTGATCAAACCTGTACGTCCTAAATGATCACTAAAGTAAAAAATAAATGGGTGAAGGGTTTCAACCTGGTAAGAAAGCGGCACTGATTACAGATGCTGAGAGCAGGAAACGCCTATGATCTCACGAGGAAATTCAGAAGTAAGGACACCTCCAAACTTAGGACAGTTGTCACCTGCCTCCTCCACGTTCCTAATTCACAGGCTTGATTGTGTTACCATGAGAAGCAAGAACTTTCAGTTGAGGCAGCAGTCCAAGAAATGGCGCTGGGGGTGATTAGCACAGAACCGCAAGTAGAGACTCCTTTCAAGTGAATGTGTTTGTATAGGGGGAGCGTTCAACAAAAGCCCTTATCCTAAACTTAAACCTATCCAAAATGGCAACAGGCCAGAACAACGTGAATGCCCACTGCACAAATGTCCCCTGATCTGACTCCATCCACCTGAACCGAGGCTTTGTCTGCAGTATTGTTCTTGCTCAGGAGGAGGCTCCCTCTTTTTGGCTTGCCATGAAGTCTGTTCTGAATTGGCGCAAATCTTCGTGTAAACAGCACAACCAGTGTTTGAGATAAAGAAAATGTTTGCGCTGGTGTCAGTTGTGTTTTGGGGAGGATTTCTTGATGGAGGAATTCATGGAAATGTTTCTTGTGCTTTCGACTGACGAGGGAGATGTCCTTGGTTCAGCCTTTCCCTGAATCGGGAATGGCCAGTCCCTTTCTTCCATGGACAGCCAAGCGTTAAGGACCTCGCTAACTGACATGGCCATGTGTTGAGGACCTCGCTAACTGACACAGCCATGTATTGAGGACCTCGCTATCTGACACATACTGTTCCTATGTCAACGCAAAGCCTGAGGAAGATTTAGTCAGAGATGCTGGATGGGATTAATGCAGCAGGCCAACGCTTCTACCTTCATTCACAGTCAGTATGGAAGGAACTGCACGTCAAAAGAACCCAGATTGCCTTTCCAAGGCGTGTGTCTTCAAACCAACTAGAAAGGCGGCGGGGATGTGCTTTTGTTGAGGCACGAAGGTCGAGGAAGTTTGCATTGCGCTGAATCCTTCATCTATGTGTCTCCAAGTTTTGATTTTGTTCACACGCAGCCGGCAAACACGAGGTTGCCCTCGAACCCAGGAAAGTCCATGTACTATACCAAACCACAAAAAGATCTAGCGCCACCTAGGCATTGCGAGGACTGTCACTTTAAGGTCTCTTAGTACCTTTCTGGGTTTTGGGCTTGGCTTTCTCCTTCTCACTCCACATCTCCATGGAAACATCAATTTGCCGTGCTGTTAGGCCGAGAAAGTGCAACACAGAGCGACATCGAGTTAAGCGCTTTGTCTTGGCGATCACACGCACCATGGAGTCAAAGGCAACCTACGGAAGCACACCAGACAGAGAGAGAGAGAGAAAGAGAGAGAGAGATGGAGAGAAGACGAAGACAGAGCCAGAGAGAAAGAGAAAGAGTGAAATAAAGAGAGAGATGCTTAAGAAGACTTAAAAAAAAAAAAAAAAAGTAAAAAAGGTCTGAAAGAAACTGACAGAAAATTCACACAAAAAAATATGTGCAACCAGAAAGTGGCTGCAGCCGCGTCATCTAATTGGTAGCATCAAAACTGATAAGCTCCACCAATGAAACCCACCTTAGCCAAAACTACAATTAGTAACAGAACATAAAAGGACACAGCCACTGCTCCTCTCTGGGAAAAGTGAATTGAAGGACAAAAACAGACAGAAAAAAGACCAAGGTCCTTTCTCCTCCGTTCCTCTTCACGGAAGACAAACGAGCAGATGAAGCAAGATAGTTTACCGTGCATTACCACCAGGATCTAAAAAAGGAAAAATTAGCACTTCGGTGCTCTCCAGAGCATACCTGCCGATCCTCCAGATCATCCTCTGTGCATATGAGTCGCCATGGTGGTAGCTCTGGAAAAATTTCCGCCGCAAATTCCTGTGACAGATGTTGTTGAAGCTGCTGAAAATCTTTGTACCGTCGAGCTACCTAAGAACCGAGGAAAAGAAAGGATTAAGAAGGCTGGAGTAGAAGGCAGATCTAGCAGAAAAAAGAGAGATAAACAGGGGAAAAAAAAGACCATGCAAGTATAAGACATGAAGAGAGAAAGAGAGAGGCGGAAGGGGGGCAACGTCCTTCTCAGCCATATGCAGTGGGCATTCCCATCAACCACAGAACAGTTACATCTTGACCTCAAGTGAGGCTATGTTACAGCTATGTTACAGTTACATTGCATCAGATGTCAAAGCAACACTCAAAGTTCAAGCTCGAACAGTCGTGTCTACTGCTGGATATTTTAAGAAGTGGATCTTTTTATTTTGTCACATCATGCAAACACACTTTCACTAAGCTCCATCCCAGTCCAGCTGTCACTTTAACTAAGGTCCATTACAGTTCAGCTGTCGCTTTGAACTGCCCAAAGGAAAGGTAAACTGGTCTCAGATTCTCACAAATTGGAGTCTCTCTGTATCAAAGTCACAAAACAATTGTGTAACATTGCAAGCCATCATGCTAGCAGCAAATTTTGGCAAAATTTTCACGACAGCCTTCGGCATTGACGGGAATATCAGTGCACAGTGTCAGTTCTGCTAGCTGAAAGCATACGGCGATTTTTGCTCTGTTGAACACCTAGTGTCTGCCGTTTCTCTGAACCGCATTTGCAAAAGAAGAGTGACACAAGAATTTCCTGCCTTCGGCAAAGCTAAGAAGAGAATATGACGATTTATGAGAAACAGCACGACAGTTGAGCGCAGTGCGAGTACGCTAAATGACACGGCGGGAATTTCACTTGATCACTGGGACAATGCATCCTTTGACGATGGATGGTTCCAGCCGAAGATGCTTTCGTTTGTCAGCTTGCGAACAAGAAACAAATTAAACAAAGAAGAAAAGAAACAAGTAATGTCGCTCAGATCATTTCAAACTGCTACAGCCAGAAAAGCTAAGAGTCTTTGAAAGAGTTTGGCAAAGAACGAGACTAACCAGGGAAAAAAATATCCAGTTCCAAAACAAGAGAGCACTGGAACCAACCTGTCCATGCACGATCATCGTATCTTCTCTTGACATGAGTGTACCTTATGATTGGCATGTCATTAGACCCTCTCGTCACATTACTCAATGTTCGATGCGAGACACAGCCGACGTGAACGGCAAAAAAGGACATGGGTGGAAGTCGTATCGCTTTCCCATCATATAGGAATCGGGCAAAGGCGATAGTCCATGATTGGCAGGGCCAGGCAATAGCTATAACGTTGCAATAGAAACATGATTCAAAGCTCTCTTTCACTATGCTTTTGATCGGTCTAAGCTCTGCAAAGAGGAACGCTTCGCCTCAATTGATCAAAGACTCGCATGGTCTGGCAACTTTTCAAGTCTCTTGGTGAAACACTCACATGTTTCAACGTGCATCAATGAGCGCCATCTGTGCATTTGTCGCAACATGAAACATACTAGCGTTGCAGTAGACAATGACCAAGCAAAATTGCTGTGGCTCGTAAAATCCTGGACAACCCAAAAGGAACGAGTACAGTTCACAGTCCTGAGAGAGCATAGGCATACAAAGAAGAGACGAGGGACAGTGGCAGACAGTCACATTCAACGATTTCGAAAGAACAAACCAGACAACTAACAAATTGTATTTTCAGATATCTCAATGGTCTGTTATTACAGTCATGCTAGAGACTGCTGTCGACGTCGTTGCTATTGTTGGCATGATCACAGTTGGTGTAGTTACAACACTCAATTCCACTTCTTGGTTTACACACGATGCCATGCACTTGAAACTCTAGACCCTACACCGTGACCAGGTGTCAGAGTTCTAACAAAAATGCAGCTCTTCAAGAGAAGATGTGCTATAGGTATTCAGAAATAGAAAGGGTGGAAGGCTTGTTGAACATACAGAAAACTGCATGACATCTTCGACCCGGCGTTTCTGTGGTGACTTGAAGAATGGCAGGTTGCTGATGACGATGACGTGGTACAGAGTCTGACCTCCGCCACCCTGGGACGAGTCATACTCCTGAATGAACAAGTCTAGGCCTGTCTTTTCATTTGCTACTTGCCTGTAAAACTGACAAGGAGTAGGAGGTAGAGGAAGCAGGGAAAGAGGAGGAGGAGAAGGAGGAAGAGGAGGAGGAGGAGGAGGAGGAGGAGGAGAAGGAGCAGGAGGAGGAGGAGAAGGACAAGAAGTCCATACAATTTGCCGTTTGTGCTATAACCCAATAAAGTATGACAGGTAGATTTTGATACCTTCTCTCCACTTTTTGGACACGGCATTCATAGTTCATCTACGCTGCCACTCAATACCCAAGACACCCCCTCCCCCATCCCCAATCCTCCCTTATCTAACAGGAAGCCAAAACATGCAAGGGGCCATCTGAAATGTCGACAGCTTTTCCAATCTGAAATAACTTTGGGTGTAGGTGGATGGGTTTGGGTCTGTTTTGGATTGAAAAAGAAAAAACTGTCAAAATCCATGCCTTGGGAAGCTTACCTGGCGTAGATGTACCGTGGAAGCTGGCGATGGTCGCGCAGGGACGCGCTTGGCCTGCACACTTCAGCATGGCACACTAATTTTGGACTGCTGTACATTATACATGTTTCGGATGCCAAAATTTGCGTGCTTGTGTTGACCAGACAGTTTCGGTCAGTGGTCAGCTACATGTAGTGACTAGTCTCGGTCTCGCAGCTGAAATGCGTGTGGCATAGACTACAAGCACCGAAGCGGCAAAGGTGATCAAGTCATTTTTGTTGGATGCATACTCCTCAGCAAGCCCATAGTGCAGCCAGCCCACAGCAGTATGATGGCCAAGCAGAGCTTCCTGGGAAGATGGCGGCCAGGGGCCCCTTTTTCAAGTCAGTAAGCTCCCCGTTTTTCAAGTCAAAGACGTCTTTTGACAACTTGAGGGCAGAGACAAAAGGGAAAAGCTTCATAAGTCTGCTGAGACAACGTGGACTCAGTTACATGTGAATGATGAACAAGCCCGCTCGAGCCTGTTTGAGAAAGTGGAGAAAGCCTCCATTCAGCAGCTTAAACAGGACACTTTGTAGTCCGGGCTTCAATAAAATGTATACGGTGGTCACTACGCAGTTAAGTTCTGCTCGAGTCATTGAACTTTAAGCACTTTTAACCTGGGGATTGGAGGGCGGGTGGATGGGTTGGAAAAAATCCAAAGCAATTAATTTTTGGATTGAAAAAAAAAAAACGGTCCACATTTACGAATGGGACCCTAATTCGCATTTTAAAAGCAGCATTAATTTTATCACCTTCTTCAGGCGTGTGAAAAAACAGAATACTGATCTATCCCTTTAATGATCCTTTCAACTGAAATGATCAGCAAGGAGTTGAGAAACACTCCCCCTTCTTTTTCCACTTGAAAACTAATCGTGAAATTATCGAAGATTTGACATGAAAGGCCAGTTCTTCCTAAGAGCTGTTCTCTCTCTATCTCTCTCCACACACACACACAGACACACACACTCTCTCTCCACTCGATTCTTTTCAGTCTCTCTCTCTCTCCCTCCCTCTCTCTCTCTCTCTCTCTCTCTCTCTCCCTCTAAAAAACCTCTATTTTTGCTTTCCCCTTTCCCTAGGGTATTCTTCCGACCAAACAAATTGGACTTTGAATAATGTCACTGCCTACCGTTTCGTGAGAGCTCCACCTTAGAAGAACGTCATTCCACGACACGCTAACAAACCCTGTGGTTTACTAGGCACGATTTCAGGCCGACGCTTTTGAAGAATCTAGGAATCCCCTTTATATCCCTTTAGACGGTTCACCAGTGACTTATCTGATCAAAGGCGTGACATATCTTTTGAGTAACTAGAACCCTACTGGGCCATCTTGAAAGCTGGTTATCAGACAGAGAGAAAGAGAGAAAGAGAGAGAGAGAGAGAGAGAGAGAGAGAGAGAGAGAGAACAACTATTAGAAAGAAGAGAGAGGGTTAGATGGAGGGACAGAGAGAACGAATCCCCTAAGTCGGCGGAAAACGAAGTCACTGCTGAAACGTCAACTCGGCTTGCTGCTGAACTGCGTACAGCCCGGCGCGGCCCACGGCGCAAACGCCATTTTTATTTACCATGGTAACATGCATATGTAATAATACGTGAACGGGCATATGCATGATATGCATGCATGGCAAGCAGCCATGGCCAGCGCCCGCCCTGCGCACATGCAGCATGGTTTCGGAAAGAGCTGGAGGGAGCTGGAGAGGCCTGGCGTTTAGCATGTCAGACCGCAATCGATCGCGGGTCGGAACGTGAGGACTGTCGACGTCAGTAATCCTTCAGTTTTCTCCCGCAGAACTTGAAGAGGAAAAAGAGCCATGGTATGCGAGAGAAATCTGAGTGGAACCGTTGCAAATTTCCAACAACAGACTGATGACGCCGTGGTGAGCTTGATTAGCGGCACATGATTATAACTTCAACCGAAAGTTTTTGACTTAACTCCGAATAATTTAGGGTAACGCCGGTGAGTAAGCCTTCCTGCCAACTCTCGCAACACAACTAGCTTCAGGGGGAATCTTCGTCCAAAAATTGCGAAGACGTGCATCCTAGTCAAGTGCCGAGTCAAAGTTCACCGGCACACCGCGCGAGTAACGAGCGGTTGAAGTCACGGAAGTGTCTCAGTGCCGGGAATGCAACGGTTCAGGCTAAAGAGCCTTGGCGATTGGCGCACGAGCTCAGTTTCGCAAGTGGAGGGAGCGCCGGCATTTCATGCACCACTGGAGTTTCGTGGGCTAGCCTGATAGCTGGCGCGCGCCTTCGGCCATCATTACCATGGTCTACACGGTCTACGACCAAGCTCACTGTACTGATGAACTCGGAGCTGGCATGCCACGCCATGCCATTTAGCTATAGTGCAACATGACTTGTGCAAGTAGCAACCGCCCGGCACGGTTGCATGACCCAGCTTCGCTGCGGCCGCCGCGCTGTGCATGTGAGCGCTCAAGTGACCACAGGCGGCCGCAGCGCGAGGCTGGGCCACTGGCATGGCATGGCGTCGACCGGGCGGTTGCAACTTGGACATGTGCAAGCCCGAGCTGGCATGGCGTGGCATGCCAGCTCATTCATTAGTGTCGCCAAGGCGCCACCACATGCTTTTGCGAGTAGGCAATCAGTGTTTGTGCCGAAGGGCGAACGCTTTGACTTTGGACGGCCAATCGTTCAGTGATGAAATTCAAGAAACACATCATTTAACAGGCACAAGCGTGAACGTTCAGTTCGACATGTTAGATGGTGCACGAAGAAGGACTGCATCCTGTATCTTCACCGTTGCGAGAATCTCACGCGCGTTTTTCTGTTGACGGCCGTCCTCAGTGCGACTATGGGGTCGGTTGTTGGTGCGTTCGGGACGGCTGGCTCTACCGTGCTGATATGAAACACTATTAGCGCGGGACAACACAGCACGACGACAGTGTTAGGGCGTAACATTTTGACAGTAGGGCACTACAGGGGGAGTAGCGCTAAGTCTCGTGGCATATGCGAACATCGGGAAACTATAACAAACAAAACGTCCAGTCGCGCACAATCACGCGCCGGCAACCACGGCCCGGTCGCGGCACCAAAACGGCTACACCACTTTGCTCACAGATTAACCGATGACACCAACCAAATGCTTTCACGTCTGTTCCGGAGTGGTGTGTTCGGACTGAAATGGCTGGAATGGACGACGGCAGTACTAGGCGAAACGAGGCTCACTTCGGACAAACGACGGAGGAAGCCTGAAGAAGCGAAAAAAGCAAAATACAAGACCATGGTTGCGATAATTTTATACCTGTGCGTGGCAATCTATCGGTGCAAATACAAGGTGAGCGTAAGTGAAAAAGAAAGAATGTGTGCGAGGGTATCCGGAGTGCGAGTGTGCAAGAACAATTAAGATGTCAGATGTAACGGAGTGTGATCATATGTGCAAATCATAGCGGTGCCAAATGTGTGAGAGCAAAAGCAGAGTGCGTGAACATGTTTTTGATGTTCAAGGCTTATAATACAGTCAGAAAAGATACCGTGATTACAGGCTTTGCGACATGTTTTTCATGGGATACATAACAGGCTTTGCAACATGTTTTTGATGTTCAAGGCTTATAATGTCATGCAGAAAAGATACATTACAGGCTTTGCACCATGTTTTTGATAAAAAATGCTAAATTGGCTCCAGTCGCACTTGCCCAGACACTCCATGCTGTTCATGAGGTGTTCCCCAATGACCGACGATGGTGCTTTGGAAAGACCTTTAAATTGGCCTGGATCTGTTGCGTGATTCTGGTCTCGATCTCCTGGGTGGCTTTCCCCACATACTGCATGGTTTCCGCATCAGCACTGAATCAGGCATGTCAAGTTGGACGTTAGATGGGTGGGGAGGCGATCCTTCACGTTCATTGGTTTGTTTGCAAAGCAAACATCTGCAGCACACATCGAGTAGGCCCGTTGGACTACATGGTTGACTTCTCTTTCAATTGCGAAAAGTTCAGAAAGCATGCGTCACCAAAATTGAAGAAAACATGGCGTGCCCTTGTCATCCTGATAGAAGGCTCTTGAAGCGCACTGAAACAGAAGCCTTGATTTTCTGCACCTAAAAGACCTACAGTGAGTTTGTGTTGCCGTGGGTAGCCCGGACTGGTCAATCTCAAACGATTGATTAAAGAAATTCTTCGTCTGGCGAAGTTTGTCAAAAGCCATAGTCTACTGTGGAAGTATGACTTCAGAAGAAGTGGATTAGGCTAGGAGTATGCGGTTTGTCAGTCCGTGATTCTTTTGGAGAAAGATATGTGATCTCTCAAGAGAAGCTATCTCATCCGCGTACTCAGTGCCGAGATCTAAACCGGGACAATGAACCTGTGGCACCAATAAATTTGCCCAAGCTTGCCAGACGAGAGTGGCCTTTGCTCTTCGATCGCTGCACCATCACGTGATCATCGACAATGGATGCTGCGCTGCAGTTTCTTGATAAATCTGTCTTGTCCACACGCGCCGCGAGGCCACTGTCGGGCGCGGGGACAGTGGAAGAAGAGGGTTTTAGCACGTACAGATTCGAACAGACCGGCCCCGAAAGCCTCTATGCCGAGCTAGCCCTTCAACAGATGTGACCGCCCTGCATGGGTGGACAGGTGGATGCGATCGACTGATCAAAGAACCCGCTCCATTGACCATGCATCCCTTCCGAGGATGACGTGATGGCTTAGCGGACTTAATTTCGTTTGCTAGGCGGCTTGGTGCCACGGCAGTTCGGTTCCCTCTCCCAGCGCGCCGAGTACTAGTACTCAAAGATTTGTCAAATGTACTTCAATCGATTCTGTCTTCCAAGTGGTCCCATTTCTTCCTCCAACCTGGCAAGCCAGGTCGGCTTTTATTGGCCGTTTCCTTCGGGAGCTGGGTCGGTTCAAAGCACGTTCTACATGCTTTCGGTACATTCCTTCGCTTCTACCATTTTCGAGGAATGGCTGCATCTGGATGAGAAAGACAAGATCAGGAAACATCTGGTTACATTGTCTCCTTCCTTGTGCAATATAAAATGCTAACGATTCAATCTAAGAAGTTCTCGATAAGAGTTATTTTTTCATTTATCTAGATGTCACAAGTTGGCCCTTTTGTAAGAGATTTTGTCTGTCAAACCACCTACTAAAATTAAATTCTACTACAGCTGCATATGGCGACCTGAGTGAGCTGCCAATCAGTACGCTCCGCACCTGCGAATTTTTCCGTGTGGTGTTCGAATGCAGGCTTAGGAGAATGCCGCTACACATTTTCGATGGTCACGGGCTGGCTGTTGGGGGAGGGAGGGGCGCGGGGGGGGGGGTGGGGGGGGGGGGAGGGGGGGGGGGGAGGCCCAGGGGGCGAGCGCCACCGGCCCAGGACGGTCAAA
>JAOWAR010150910.1:0-11317 GCA_028571005.1 Clathrina lutea
GTTATCGAAGGCGTTTCGCAGGACTTTTGTTTGTTTTTCGTCGGTCTTGGTGATGAAGGGAACTCGAAAACGAGAGGAAAAGACTGACAACCTCTCGGCCGAATTGCTTGACATGGACCCCCACGCATACAACGTATCTGCGTACACATGTGCAGCTCGGCAGGCAATACCCGTTATATTGTCAAATCGGGTGATAAAAGCTATAAGAACCGTTTCGAACGGAGAGGTTAATCTAGGCTTTCTTGAAGCTTCGGTCGGAGATCGGGGATTTCTTTTCGAAGGTAGAACTTCGGTCGGAGATGGAAGATTTCTGTTCGAAGGCTTTCGATCAGAGAAGGGAGGATTTCTTCCTAGAGCCTTCCGGATAATTGACAGAGAAGCGGACAATCGAGAACCTTCGATTGAGAAACAAGGCTTGGAGACGGAGGATTTCTTCGATTGTTTTTACTGAATTCTCGATGAAAGGCTTTGAGCATTTTGATTGTGGTGTTTTTTTGCTGAGAGTTGTGAGAGAGAGAGAGAGAGAGAGAGTACCTTGTCGACGAAGAGTGAGAGAGAAAGAGTGAAAGAGAGTGATTTTTGACGGGTGTTTTGCCGACGGAGAGTGAGAGAGAGAGAGAGAGTACTTTGTCGAGTGCTTTTGCCGAGAGTGAGAGAGAGAGAGTGAGATGGGAAGCGGGATTATTTTCGGGATAGCAGAGAATTCGGAGATCGGGGAATGCGGGGTTATTTTCGGGGTAGCAGAGAAATCGGAGAACGAGGGATTTTGACAGAGAAGCAGAGAATTTCCGTTACTTTCAAATTTGAATTATTTCCGTCATCAATGAAAACTTTGCGAAAAAACCTGCGTGACGGTTAGGATACAGAGGGTACACAAAATACTAGATACGCATGATAACACGTTGCTAAGGAGACACGTTGCTAAGGATTACCTCACAGTGATGATGTCACAGGATTACCTCATAGTGATGATGTCACAGCGATTACCTCATAGCGATTACGTCAAAGGATTACGTCACAGTGATGATGTCATAGTGATGATGTCACAGTGGCTCCAGAGCTCCCTAGCAGCCAACCCGTTGCTAGGTGGCGTCGGACTCTTACCAACACTACTACTCCTGTTGGCCGAAGGTCGAGGCTTAAAACATTTTTCAAGCTTTAAACCGAGCTTTAAACTGTAAAATTGCGAGCAATGCTAAAAGCTTTAAAATTCAGTTCTAACGAGCTTTTTTCGCCAGGCCTAGCTACCAAAGCGCTGGCAAGCCTCAATACCAATACGTTCATTATCCGGAAGAAACGATAGCATGGACTGAAGCGGCAAAAAAGCGGAAAGACAAAAAAAAAACTGAGGAGGTATGGAGGGGCTGAGGTTGCTATTCATCGCACGGTCCAGCATCTGACTTTATCATTCGGGCTTTGGGGGGCTACTCCCAACAACATGACTTTCCGTACAGCCTGCGAAAAAGCCGGCTTGAGCTTGCAGTTGCAGAAGAAAGCTAGAGAGCCCATCACAGAATGGATCGCGGCTAACTGTCAGTGAGAGCCAAAACGCCCAGAAGTTATTTCCAAAGACTTCGGAGTTTTTATTCTTCTCAGTGACGGTTTTCAGTAAGCAATTTATGGGGCGAAACACAGAATAAAAATTTAATCCAAAAGGCAGAGGTTTCAATCGGGCCGACAGTCTCTATAGAGGAGCAGATTTCCGTCGACCAAGCCAACTAGGCCGGCCATGCACAGCACTGGGAAGAATACACGATTCCGGACCTGCACGCAAGCCGTCAGCAAAGGGCGGGGCACTGACTGATCACTGAGGATCTTCTCATGAACAAGTCTGGAAGCCGCACGTGGCACATGGCGGACGGTAGGGAGTTTTCAGCTGCTGCTGCACCATGCTCCATTGGCCTTCTGTTTGTCGACGTACAAGCACATCGTAGCGGGAGTCAAAAACATCATCAGATCAACAGAGCCTACACTCAATGTGCACAGCTTGGCGAGAGCTGATACCAAAGCTTTGAAGGGTCAGGAGGCCGCTCGAATATTCTGTGAACACACATACATGTACACCTTGCGACAAGCCTGAAGAATGGCCTAACCCTAGCAGTATTGGAACCGCGGTTCGCTTTCAGGCCGATTTCCCCGTTGACCTCCACACGATGTTTTGTGGTCATTCTTGTTCTTACGTCTTTGAACGGGATAGATTCTCAGAATAGTGAATGAATGCGAATCCCAACCGATCATTGCAACCACACGAGCACCACATCCAGAAGCGAGCAGAGGGAGGACCGTATGTGGATCGAGGGTAGTGGTTGAGGGAGACAGAGAGAGAGAGAGAAAATAGATGTGGTGCAGAGAGTGAATGGAGGATTGTAAGGCAGCTGCATTCTGAGCGGAATTGACAGGATGAATTATGCAAAGCACCACAAATGAACGGTGGTATCGAGAGCGACCCCGCGGGCGGCGTCAGTCATGCGAGCGCAAGCCATGCAGTCTCTGACGTGAAAACGCCGTTATCGAACCTCGACAGACTGTAAATTTTCGTTAGCTGACAATGAAGCGTATGCCGGGATTTTGTATCCTGACCACTTACACGTAAGCTGATCCTGAAAATGGGATGGACACTGCGAGGATCCCGCCGCTTTAGTAAGTTTATTACCATTTTTCAAAGTCGTGGGTAGACCCGGAGTGATTCCTCGTTCAAAGAATATGCACGCTGTGTGAATGGGGCGACATCAGAGAAAAATGTTTTCAAAAAGATGGCGCTCGCAAAGCGTCGCAGTGTCCAAATGCACAAAGATTAATTTAATGGCCACTCCACCTAAAAATACGTTACGCTCTTTCGACGCAGTTTTCCGCCCTGAGTACGATGGTGAAGGTCATTTCTTTTTAGGCGACGTCGGAAACCTCTCGAAAATGTGTGAAACCGCAAACGGAAAGTCCCTTCCAATGACGTCAAGAACGATTAGCCCCCGGTCAGCTGACCGCTCAAATGTACGAAAATACACGGGTGAGGGAATGACTGCCGGAGGGGAAAGGCTTCTTTCCCGCTCGTCGTAAGCCCTTGAGGTTGTCAGTGACCTAAAATCAGCTCTCCTATGACATATCTTTGCCCACACTTCTCACATGCACACCCTCTGTCTAACCCGTGCATCCTTGGAACAAACCAGCTTTAACGACCGCCCAAAAGCCTATGCTGATGCTCCTTTGCTATATGCGGCTAACCGTGCAGGCGTGTAAAGGCGCTTCGTTGTCGCTCGTCATTAATAATATTAGTCGCAAAGGTTGTCAATGGCCGATTACCAGCTCTCCTATAATTTATCTTTCCCCACACATCTCACACCCTCTGCCTTAGCGGCGTGCCGGCTTACCACAAACAAACCTCACGGATCGCCCGGGATGCCCCTTTGTCACGCCAGGAAGGAAGTTGAGTTTGGTTCTGAGTTATAACGTTGCATGGCTTTCGCGTGTTGGGTCTTGAGATGGAATCCGATCGCGACAATCCCGAGTCAACAGGGCACTTTGGACACTTCACTCTGAGGTTTGTTCAGAAAGAAAGACCCTTTGAGCCATTTTTAGGTTACGGAGGAACGGAACTTGGGTCGATTCCACGGTGAGTGGAATTTTTAACGGCATCGCGATAGACTCCTCAGCCACGTGATGGAGCTTCCGTGGACGATACAACTCGATCATACTGATGATCTCCGGCCGAAGAAAAATATGCAAGTCGCCTGAAAACTTTGTTTTGGTGCAAGAGCATTCAGGGTGGAAGGATGACGAGAGAAGTTGACTGCGTTTGCTGTAATGAATGCTCTCTCCCTAGCGCACTGCTGCCAGTCAGCGTGCAGGGCATCACTCACATCGACGCAAGAGCACTCCTACCGAGGTGTTTTCCCCAGAAGGTGTTTTCGAGTAACACTCCAGTTAGGAGATTTTATGTGTTTTACCTCTGATGTGGAAGATTAAAAAAACTAAAGAAAAGAAAAAATAGCCGCTATTATACACATCAATGAGTAGGAAAAATCTGACCTTGCCGGTGACGAGCAAAACATTGAAAAGAGGTCACCAAAAAAAAAAAAACAGTACGTCAGCTAGCGGGAAGAGGTGTTCTCTCCGACCTGGCCGCTGACAAACAAAATAAGAAAAGGATCACTTACGTGTAGATCAGTTAACTCGAACAGGTGTTCTCCTGACTTTGCTGCCAGTTAGGAAGAGAAAACACCTTTTTGTACGTTGTATCCCCGTGAAGTGCTCTTGTCTACGTCTTGAGCGCCGCGACGCGTACGGATGCCTGAAGCGGCACATTCTCGTGCTATTTCTGAGGAGCTATCGAGAGTTCCGTGACGGCAAGGCAGACGAGGATTACAACCGGCAAGCTTTGTGGGTGAATGCCTCCCCGGTTCGTCCGGTGCGTCGAAATCTGAAGTTCTGGTCTCTCTGTCTGTATGATCTGCACGGACCTTTCTCTTGGCAGCCTACCGCTTCAACGGTACACATTGTAGGACCACAACTATCTTGGTCGTGGACAAAGGTGGGTAGTTTTCCCTGCCTGTGCTTCTCAGGCAATAAGAACTGTTTTCCCCGAGAGGGATGAAAAGTTTAAGGATTTTGAGCATTCTATGATTGAAGACGAAAAGCCTCTGTAGCTCAGTTCATTTGTTTTATTTCTGATTCCAGACTTATAGTTTTAGATGTTGCAAGACATTTCGTTTGCAAGTGGAATAGTTATAGCAGCCCATCATTGCTTGCATGTCACATTGAGATTGTGTGCTTTGAAGAATGTGTCAAGGTTTTTTTTCAGCTTTTTTTTGTGCGGACACACGCAAATCCAACCGCTCTTGAGCATGCCAGTGAGTCACTTCAGCTGATAATGGTACATGTGGACCTGTTCAACACTCTGAGGAGTAGCAAATTGAGAAAGAAGATAAAGACAGGCTATCAGAAAGGTGCACAAATCCATCTCATTTGAACTCAGGTTTTTTCTCAATTCATTTCCGTGTATGTGCGTATGTGTTCGCTCACACGCTGAATTAAGACGTACAGGTATGTTGTGTATTTATGTGTTGTCTTCCTGATCATAATGCCAACAGTAAGAAAAACAACACAAAGAAATGAAAAAAAAAACAGCACCGAATACAAATGCAACATGACGAGTGCAGCCCTACATCGCAACCTTCTGACGATGACTGGTCAGTCCAAGGGTCTACAGAGTCTCTTCAAAAAGTTTGCAAAGCCACGTCGGACCTACACGTATATCAGATGCACGTGGCAGAAATAAATTTTGGTACACTTCATGATAATAGATTAGAAAATTCTCCCCTCCCTTCGAAGCTCAGCAGCCGCCTCTTTTCCCTTCTCTTTCGTGGCGTACGTGTCTCTTCGCCGGCTTGTAGCGTCCGAAAATCTTTTAAAAAGGAGGAGCTTCCTGCTTACGCGGCGGGCTCGGCTCCTTCGCCGAGCAACCCTGCTACTTCCAGTTGCGCTGGCTATAGAAACAAGACTCTCCGAAGTGAACGCTGCAAATTCTATCGGTCCTCGTGGGCACAAATAGGGTTGTTCCCGGGCCCTTGCAGCACGAGCCATCCGTAAATCCAACCGCTGCAGAGCTCGGCGTCTTTGGGGAATGTGAAGAAAGATAGACCTTACCGCTCTCGGTGCGGGTGTCGTTGCTGAATCCCGCGGCCGGAGCTACCCAACGCACCATTACGAGGAAGAAAAGTACCCCTGGCACCCTTTCGATCGCCACGCCAACATCTCCTGTGTTGGAGAGCAGAACTTGATCCGGTACTGATAAGCCGCTTTTTCTCGTGTCTGCGTCATTGTGCAAAAGAGTTACAAATTTGTTCCCTTAGATGGCTCATGGGAAGTGCGGGGGCCCCGACAATTACCAGTTCACAATTCTACCTTCTCTTTCATCAGCGATGTGTGCGTTTGTCGTAAGCCGGTACGCCGCTAGGCAGAGGGTGTGAGAAGTGTGGGCAAGAAAGATCCATGGTAGGAGAGCTGGTAATCGGCCCTTGACAATTAACCTTTGCGACTAATGACGAGCGACAAAGAAGCGCCTTTACACGGCTGCAAGGAAAGCCTCATATGCATGCAGCAAAGGAGCATCAGCATCGGCTTAGTGGGCGGTCGTTAAGATTGGTTTGTTCCAAGGATGCGCGGGTCAGACAGAGGGTGTGAGAAGTGTGGGCAAAGATAAATCATAGGAGAGCTGATTTTAGGTCACTGACAACCTGAGGGTCCTACGACGAGCGAGAAAGAAGCTTTTCCTCAGGTCAATCGATTCCTCACCCGTGTACTTTCTGACATTTCAGCGGTCAGCGCTGGCCGGGAGCTAATCACTGGTGACACCACAGGAGGGAATTCCCGTTCGCGTTTTCACCCATTTTTGAGGGGTCTCCGATGGTGGCAATGTATATTAAAGATTTAGCTTCCCCTTCGTACTCAGGGCGGAAAACTGCGTCGAAAGAGCGGAACTTACTTTTTGGGTGGAGTGGTCTTTTAAGGAAACTTCTGCGAGAGGAAGACTGAGCGTTTCCTTGTCTAAACCTTCCATCTTCGTCAGTAGCGTCTTCTTCAGTGAGAAGATGAGTTCTAGATGAGTTTTTTCCCAAAAAACGCTGCTGATGAATGTGTGGAGATCTTCCTCCATGTTTCCTCCTCCCTTTTGTCTCACCCAAAGTGTAGTTGTTGGTAGAAAATTTACTGAACTCATAACCCCTGCCGAGATCGGGACTCAAACCCGTGACCCCAAATCGCCTAGCACGAGAGTCCCCTGACTCTCCGCTACGCCATCTCGTCAGCCTGTGTTTCTCCATGCGGCCACACTTCTTTGAAGTTCTTTCCATAGTTATTATTCTTTGGTGTATTTGTTCAACTGAGAGTGACTCGTATCAAGTCGTTTCACTAACCTGAGTATCATATGAGCATTTTGTTTGGATGTTCTGCTACACCTTGGCGATGGCCTGCCTCATGTCCACAGCCAGCTGCATTCATCGCTGGTTGGTGGTTTCGGACGTCCTCTTCAGGAGATTGCCACTAACCAATACAAGGAGAGTTGCGTGTGTAGTCTGGTTGAGATCGTCGTGAAGATCGTATCGCTCGGGCGAGATAGCTTGACCCACGCATGTTGAATCTCGTTTGCTTTGATTTCTCCGATTACACGGAAGCGACACGTGTGCAGACTGCAGAGTGCAGTGTACAAAGAAAACAGACAAGGTTCAAGTATGCACAGGTGATTTGATTTACAAAAAAACATCGTCGCCATCCAGCCCCATCCTTTACCCTGCCTGCGGGTTTTAGCCAGATCAGTCGAGGTCGTGCCACGACGCTCCCCTGCAGCTGTCCCGGCGTCGGCTATAAACTCGGCGTAAATCTCTGCAGTCTAATGCATTTTGAGGGCAGTCTTCATAATCTCTTCCCGAGAGCCGGTCAGTATATTGATCGAGCCCTTGAGCTTTCTGAAAGGCTGCTCCTGGCCTAGTCAGTTTCAGTCAGAAGAGGAATGGCGACCTCCCAGAGCTTGCCCTTTTTGAAAACAGTCTTGACATGGTTTGGACTGGCAGTTGCGGTGCTGGCTGCTGCCGACGCCTCACGTGAGTAATGTACATTTCTCACTTAGCTCGTTGGGGTCGGGAGCTGCTTATAATTACCCTATAATACTCTGTAATGGCCTGCCTCATTCCCACAGCCAGCTGCATGCATCGGTGGTTGACGCTTTCCGGATTTCCTCGCCAGGAGATTAACACTAGCCGATACGAGGATAGTTTGCGTTTTACCGGTGTGGATGAGGTGGTAGTGAAAACTGGGCGAGATGACCCGTCCGTGATGTTCAAACTTGCCTTGTCGTTCCTACACAAGCAAGACAGAGTACGAAGTTTTGTTGGATGCATAAGTAAGTAATCATTGCAAATATTGGGAAGAAACCATGGCCATTCACAGAAGAAACCCGAGTAACGTTGATATACTCCGACAACCGTTTCTTCTTACTAGGGTAATATCATTCTGAAAAGACTCGTTATTTTCCTTTAAATTTTACCAGCTTCTTTTTCTGCACACTCAAGCTTCTATTGCCCTCGGACAAAATTGAAGTCTTGAAAGACTAGGGTACCTCTCATTACATTTGACGCCATTTGGAAAGTTCAAATGTGGACAACTGCATCGGTCAAAAACCTTCTATTTGCCCTGTCTCCATACTAGCTGCGTTGTGGAGCCCTCTTTATCTTTTCAACTCACGGAAAGAAAAGGACATACAATAAACTAGAAATGGTAAGACGTTTCACCCTTTGGGCTTCGTCAGTTACAATAATAGACAACCCAACACAAAATTAATGCAAAACAGTGGGACATTTATACACTACAGTGTCAGGGTCAAGGTGATATGTACAACAAGTGGGGGTGATACAGTGAGATGGAAGTGAGAGGAAGGATACAAAATGAGAACAGAAGAGGGGAGGTAGGAGAAAGGCAAGGGGAAGGAAAATGAAGTGAGAATAGTAAACCTGACAAAGTTACAGCACAAGGAAACAGGTCAGAGAGGGAGAGGTGAGAGGAAGAGGTGAGAGGAAGGCACAGCATCGAACCTTGAAGTAGACTAAATAAATTTAAAAAAAGGTATAATGAAATGAATAAAAGGCTTAAGTGAAAAAGAAGGGATATAAATTTACAACAATTTAAAATAACAAAATGTCACCATCTCAAGTGACCGATTTCAGGCCAGAATCCTTGAAGCGCTGGGTCCAAAGTTTTTCAAGAATCCTCCACTTTGCCATATCTTTTGGAGCACCCGGCTGGAGACCAAGAAATGGTGCCCATGTTGGCTACATCACCGTTTACGAGGCACAGGTGTAATGATGACACTTGATGATGTGCACCTCTGATGAAAATGTGCAGTTGGATGTTTTTTCCATTTCTAGTTCAGTCTCTGTTCTTTGTTCTCCGTCTGTTCTTTTTTTTGTTTTTGCTTTTAGATTCAGCCTTTGGCGTAGGGTCATTCTATCGATTGTTCTTTCCAACTAACAAGTTTGGGCTTGATTTGCTTCAGAGAGGAAGTAAAGCCCTTCTTTTTTCTATTGATTGGTAATGTTCACCCTGATGACAATCTCCTATGCTGCTCCAGACCCATGTAGTGAGATGGGCCTCGTACGTATTCAAAGCCTAGGCCTGCCTGAGTGCTTAAAGTCACCATAGCAGGCTCCAACCTCGCCTTGGAAGTACCTCTGTGTAAACAACGTTGAGGACAAGAGAGTGAAAGGGAGTAAACCACATGGGAGCTTTAATTTGCTCTGGTCTCACCGCTCCCTGAGCGAAACAAGCTCGATCCATCGAATCGATGTTGACTATGCTTTTCAGCCAGGCTCAGGCTAGCGTGACTGTAAATCAAGTACCACTTTCCGGTTTTTATGCCATTTCATTAGAATAATTAATGAAAAATTTCAAAATGGATCCGTAAAAGTGCAAACGTGCCTCTGTAGAAATGGATAAAATACGCGAAACACTAGCCAAATGTCCCGACCGCGTAGCTACGCGTGAAGCGTAAAATCTCGGTTTTGAAAGATTCAAAGTCGATCAAGTATCATAATTTTGAGGAGACAGCAGTGGTACGCTGAAATTTGATAAATTGTTCAGACCAACTTGTTTTTGTTTATTTTTTTAGCCCAGGGCAGCTGTTCTCACGTGTGCATCCACGACGGTTTGTTTGGTCACCTTTCTGTCTTCAAACTTGAGGTTGAGTTGAACTATGTAATCTCTTCACGCCATTCTGCAGTAAAATGCTCCGGTGAAATAGTTTCTCTCCACTTTAGGATCACTCTACAGCAATTTTTTTCTTTGTTATGCCAACGCTCTTTATGATCCTTAGTCATATGTTTTTTTTGCAATTTTACCCTTCCCTGGTCACTTCTCCTTCTATCACAGCTGGTGAGATTCCGTTCAACAACACGAAATGTCGATCTCATCCGCCTTGTCAGCATAGCAGCATGTGTTTGCTGAAAAGTGACCAGGGAGGCAAGTCGCGAAAGACCTATCTATGCAACTGTTCAGCTGGGTACGAGGGAGACAGGTGTCACAAAGGTAAATTGATGATAGTTTTACTTACTCTGCAAATCAGAATAAACAGAAGAAATTTTCGTTCCTCTGAATTCTTCAGACGTGGATGAGTGCAGTGATGGAAGTCACAGCTGTCATTCAGCTGCAACATGTGTCAACACAGCCGGGTCGTACATGTGTACTTGCAACAAGAGCTACAGCGGAGATGGAACGCATTGCAGTGGTGAGTTGAAGGCTTCAAAGTTCATCTAAGATACGCCTGATATGGAAGTTTTGTGAAGGTAGCAGTTTGGCACTAAACCCTACTTGTCCGACCAAGTGTTAATTGAACAAAAATAAACACCTGAGCTTGGGCAGTGCTCCGTGAAATCAGCACCCTATACTTGTGGGTGAGGGGAGATTTCAACCTGAAATTGTTTTCCTACGAACTGAATAACTTATCATTTTGCGTTATTGAACTGGCTTCAACAATTCTTCAATCTCTAATGAAAAATAGACATCATTGTTTCAACTATAACCTAAACCGCTGATAGCTCACAACAGTTTAAGCTACACCGTGGCAGCCTTCATGATGTTGTAATGTGGCCTAGTTCTCCTAATTCTGAGTTGTAATATACCCTGGGACGGCCCGTTGTTGCCATAAAAGTGAAAAGAAACTTTTGCACTTCCTGGATGTTTAGTCCCATAACTTGAGTCTCTACTTGTGGCGGGACCCTTTGTCTGCAATTCAGTCATTTGGCATTCCAAGGCAGTCAGGTGTATCTGAGGAGGTGCATTATTGCCCAGAGTGTCAGACTGCCAAGGATTATTCCGTTTCCACAGGAGGGAAAAGGAAGCCATACACGTCTAACACTTCTATATCTACCAAATCTGGTCACAGGCACACCTGGACTTCGTGTATCGTAGAAACAAATCAATCCACCTTGACTTTACGATTGACTTAAATAACACGTCACACAAACTAGGCTTAACTTCTGCCATGAGCGCTTTCTCCCGATCTCATCAGTGGCAAATCTCGTGGAATTGAAACAACAAAACGCCAATCAACAATCAAATGTAATTTCCCAGAGAAAGTAAAGGTAAGTAAACGAGAGCCTTGGAAAAAGGAAAGATAGATACCGAATCCCGACCTGCGCGGCAAAGCGCCTAGCCAGATGAGAGTCGCGGTCGCAACTGCCAGACCAATCCACCGGTTCTAAAAAACCGGCTTCAAGGCTAGCTATGCTCCTCTCGCCTGACACCAGGGACGGGTCCGAGAAAGCTGAAGAGTAGG
>JAOWAR010150921.1:0-11316 GCA_028571005.1 Clathrina lutea
TGTACAGTTCATGTACATTTGGGCGACAAGCCGAGCGAGACTGGGTAAGAGAGTAAAACTGGGTCGAGCCACCTTAACTATGTCCAATGCAGCGCCGACCAGTCGTAGTCCAGGCCGTCTTCGCCTAAAATGATCTATCTACGTCCACATACACACCGTGCCCTCCAAGGTCCGCACCTCTTTATCACCTTCATCAACTGCGTCGACCTCGATCGCCGAAGTGTCAAAGGCCATAAACTTGCCCCGATCTCTCTTTTCTCTTTTATCCCTTCTTACGAAAAGAACTCGTTGTTGCTGGAGAAATGCGTTTCTGAGGCACGACATTCCGAAAGACAAGACGTCGATCTGACTTGATAACACTGTTTGGAGAGATCTAGACTCCCCCGCGTAGATTGGGCAATCCTTTAATGAATCGTTTAATTCATCGAGAAAGGTTCATCCTGAATCGATCGTGGGAAAGAAATTGTCGGTCTCAAGGCCACAGTAGCGGCCTAAACTGTCGAAATGAAGAGAAAATGTCAGCCCTCGATTCTTCAAGCGTTTGGTCAACCATCTGCAAAAAGAAGAAATGTTTCAAAGGAAATTTGCTACCGCCGTTCACGCGAATCGATATTGCAGTAGTATAAAACGAAGCCAAAGGCCAACACTCCGTCTCAGGGAATGGCCATTCAAATGAAGCTTTGAAATTTTACGGCTTGCATTGATTGAAAATGCGTCGTCTTCATCATCGCCCCTTGAGGCATTTGAGCCCCAATGCGAGACCCGAAGCTAAACGGTGAGCGGTGGGTAACTTCTGCAAATCGCTGACCACCTTGACAGTTGACGCATCCACTGGCACAATCAGCAGGTGACATTCACAATTGTGCAGGGTTTTTTCTCTTTGCATTTCAATATTCCATCTGATAATTATTATACTCAGTAGTGTCTCAGAGCCACTTGGCGAGTAGGCAAGAGTCATTGCTTCCACTTTGGCGACTTGGGTGTAGAGCTTACTTCCACCTTGGCTAGTTCAAGTCAAAATATTTTTCGAGTACTGTAATGAACAGTGTCTATCGAAGGACATGCCCGCGGCAAGTCAGTGTTTTTTATTTTACCCACAACAAAATGGCGAAGAAATAATGATCTGTTTGACCGTGCTTTTTATCGAAGCCTTTTGACGGCTCCCAAGTCTCGACCGCGGACGTCCATCCAGCCCGCTGCTTTCTGTTTCCGGGTTGCAGTTACTGCAATTCGGTCCCGAGAAGACATGTCCTTGACCCGAAAAGACATTCTTCATATTCGACTGCGTGCGCTATAGCACTGTTTGCCGACTGACTATGTTAGGGGTATATACTACGGTCACGTGCCAGTACTGAGGTATAGCCTTAGAAAGTCATGCCGGATAGCAGTAAACAGCACTTGGAGAGAAAGGAGGCGCATTCAGGAATCATATGAGGGAATGCACCCAACATTCCGGACAGCGAGTTGTGCTGATCTTGGTCATCACCAACTGCAATTTAACAACTCTCTGCGACTTACTTGCGCACAATCGACGGGAGATGCATGCAGCCGACAATCATTCTTCCAGAGCTCAAGAGAAGCCTTACACGAATGCACGATACCGCAACCTTGTGTGCTTTTTTTTCAATTGACCAATTTCCTCAGCGTTCGATTCGCATACTGATTAGTGAACGCGATTTCAACCATCATGTTCATTGTCGGCCGCTCGTAACAACGCGTGCCGCGTCGTATTCTTTCAACCAATTGCTTCCCAGTAGAAGAAGCTCTTCGTCGTCCGCCAGTTTGAGTCAGGCGGGTTCAGCGCTCAACAAAACATGACAGAACGAAACCTTACTTCACCATCTTCATCTTCTTATGTGTTATCGGAAAAGCGAAGAAGAAAACAGGAAAAAAAGTATTGGGGAAGAGAGAATAACCTGAGCGACGTTTCCCTCGCTGGGCTTTATCAGGTTCTGAGAGGGGAGAGAAAGCTACTGATACTATTGCAGAACGGAAGAGCTGGAGGGGTGTGAGGTTGCTTGGGTGAGGTGTGGGTGTTGAATATATAGGATGTGACGTGCAAGAGGCAAGGTTTCAAAGGGGCATGATGTCCGCGCCATCGTTTCTGCTCAGCACTTGTGTGGAGACTAGTTGCCTGAAACGGCGGATCCACTGGCCTTCCGCTATCCTCCGTAGCATCTCCTTAATGTTGTAAGCCCCGGGCAATCGCTTTGCGAAAGGTACGTTTGTGGAAACACCACAAGTGCAGCCGATCAACACCAGTCACCGGCTGGTTGCTACGCTACGGGTAGAATTCTTCTCAAAGTAAAGTCTAGCGACACACTCCCTGAGTAGGCTATACGCAGTCATTTTATGAAGCCGTTACTACCCACAGTAGACCGACGACCCAGCTGCAGTTTGGAGAAGGCACGTATTTCAAAATACCGTTGAAGGAACTACCAGGGCTTTTTGACTGATGATGAGGGGCAAGGACAGCACAGAACAGCTGAAGACGCTTTCAGGAATTAAAGGTCACTTACCTGCTCATGGCGTCACCAAGGAGCCTGGAGCCTCCACCGGCGAATAACTGTGTTTGCTCTTCCCAAGATGTCCCTTTCAAAGAGTTCGGATACTGATCGGTGCGGATCGATGGTGCGATCTCGACTTTCTCCAGTGGTCGACAGCGAGCGACGCTCGAGCGGACCCTGCGGAATGACTGGGAACACAGAACGCCTTTAGCAATTTAGATGGCCCGAGCTAGGCGGAGATGTTTGGGCGCGCCGCGAAGTGCTACTACTTTTCAATCGCGGGCATCGGCCTGAATGAGGGCTGGATGAACTTTCGGTTGGCGTCACGTGATCATGACTGACTCGGAGGCGTCATGTCAGAGAGCGGAGGCAGAAAGAAATTTTGACCTCGGAAGAAAGGAAAAGATCGGACTTGGGAGAGGGCTCGAAACTACGGCGCCATCGTCCAGCACAGCCGGAAAACCACGATCGTAACTGCTAGGCGATGGCGCAATAGGTTCGAGCCCTCTCCCGAGTCATATTCAGTCCTCTTTTTTCTCTCCTTCCGAGGCGTCATGTCACCTTCACAGCATGCACGCAAGGCTTAGCTCAGCAGTGTCTTTGCCAGACAGTGATAGCACAGTGAGCACGTGGCATGGCCATGATTACTCGCCGGGGAAAATGAAGTACCTGCCCCGGGTTGAAATTTTTGATGCATAAGAAAAAATGTAAAAAAAATAGCCTCAAACAATTACCTAGAATTCTTTTTCGCACCCCCCCTCCCCCCAACCCAGCTCAATTTCAGCTGTTTCCTATACTTTGCGCTTGACCCCGCATCGTCGGCTATTCTTAGCCATGCACAGCCATGGAAGCAAGCCCACCACATACAATATTTTGTCAAGGTTTGTCAAAGACATTGAAAAATAGATCCTAAAGCTTCTTTCTATGCTCAATAAAACCTAGTTTAAACATCGTTTTATGGCTCGGCGTAGCATTTAAGCATTCTCTTTGTATCACTACATCTTCCATTGAAATGTACCTAAATGTACGCTAACTATGAGCTCCCCATGCAGTCATAGGTGATAATAACAGTATGCTGACTCCAGTGTCAGGCTTGTCTGTGGTTATATTGTAATTAAATGAGAGCCTCGGAAAAATGAAAGATAGATACCGAATGCCGACCTGCTCTTCTGCTTTCTCGGACCCGTCCCTGGCGTCAGGCGAGAGAAGCATAGCTAGCCTTGAAACCAGTTTTTTTGAACCGGTGGATTGGTCTGGCAGTTGCGAGCGCGACTCTCGTCTGGCTAGGCGCTTTGCCGCGCAGGTCGGGATTCGGTATCTATCTTCCATTTTTCCGAGGCTCTCGTTTACTTACCTACACTTTCTTTCTGAAGTTATATTGTAATATGACACTGCATTTTATCAGATGTAATCACAAAGAGCGTAACCTTACTGGTTGACAAAGGCTGCGTTCAACAGTGAAAAGCACACACTCAGCTGAAAGCAGAGGAGGGATGTACAAGAAAAACGTTCTTCGCTGCAGCATACCAAAACGGTAATTGCCCCTCATGGCCTCTAGATCTCCACCACTGCACCTTCCGATCTGCTGTGTCCCTAAGGTTCTCTACCTCGATGGTGGTGCCATCAGCTTTTGCTAGGTTGAGTGGCAGCTCCCCTGCCAAACTGTCGATGGTTTCATTCTTGTACCAAAGTTCTTCTCTTTAGCAGGAACATTTTAAGCGCCTGTGTGCATGAATGCATGTATGTTATTGCCTGGGTGTGCACTGATGCATGTGTGTGTAGGTGTGCAGCTTGCACATGTGCATGTATGTGAGTGTATATGTGTGTCAGCATATATGTGTTTGCACGTACGCGAGTGTGTGCATACTTGCTGTCGGCCATTTCTCAAAGTATGTATGAAGATCCTTAATAAATTTCCTGCAGTTGACAAACAGGGGTTCATTGATTCTTCTACATTCCCTTCTTGCTTGTTTCTCATGTACTAACCAAAGGACGCCATGTTGGTTCTACCAAATCAGGACACTTTTGAGGAAATGAATGAAATTTCAGAATCTTCTCAACTGTTTATTCCGGACACGACACCTCTTGTGTTAGTTAGAGAATATAGATATGCACTAAGCGTTGGGTCAGGTGTGTACACTCTATGGTCATGTGTGTATATGTACACTCTATGGTCAGCTGTGTATACGTACACTCTATGGTCAGCTGTGTATATGTACACCTTATGATCAGATGTGTATATGTACACTCTATGGTCAGGTGTGTATATGTACACTATATGGTCAGCTGTGTATAGTTATGTACACTCTATGGTCAGCTGTGTATATGTACACTCTATGGTCAGGTGTGTATATGTAAGAGAGTCGGCCCGGTTCTTGTCTAAGTGCGTCCGGGTTAGAGACCCAGCCCGTTCTTGTCTGCTCTCTCTCTCTCTCTCTCTCTCTCTCTCTCTCTCTCTTCAGCGTGTCACTAACTTGTTGAGTTGCAAGTTTAAGCGTTGGAGCTGAAATGAAACATGGTCACAACTGAGTCTGTTGTTGTGGGCACCACTAGCATAGTTTTTACATTTGGCACAGTGGACATGATGACATTGAATGAGTTTGGATGAAAGCCGCCGACCTTCCACGATGGAATCGATCTTCTACAAAAGGTTCAAGTCAGTTGTGTCCTTTCAAGCAATGATAATGAACTTTGTGTCACCATCAGTTCTGGAGGAAGCATCCAACACGGGCATTTATGACCATGTGGACGCCGATATTCTTGCATGCTGCACGGAGTTCTCATTGTCAGCCATGGTCTACAAAGCAATGAAGAGCCTGTGGCGAGTGAACAGTCATCGCTTATGACGGCTACGGAGAATGCTAGCAAGAACGCAAATGAAATGATTGACAAACTCACGTTGACGTTCAACCGAACTCGACAGGCTGTCATTACAAGAGGATTGCTTGAGGTCATTTCAGGATCAGCTGCCCTGGACTAGATTCTTTATTTCAACTTATTAATTTCAATGAGAGAACTTGGCAATTTCAAAAGAAAGCAGCGTAATTCACGGCCTTTAGTTGCCACTATCTGAATCGACCCACTCTTCATCATCAAACTCCTCGTCATCCTAGTCTGAGAAATCGTATGAGCCGGCAGACACATCCGCTGACGTGTCAATCCGGAACTTCTGGCTGCGCATGATTCGCTTTTGTCGGCGTGCCAAGCTGTCCAGAACCAGCTTCTGATGCTTTTGCTGACGGAGAAGAAGCTCCAAGTTCTGAGTCAAACCCTGCACGCTCTCAAACACCTTGCTCTGCTGAGCTTGGATGGACTCGATCCTGCCCAGGAAAGAGTCAATGACATGCCATTATGTCATGGAACATATAAATGAGGAATCCAATAGATCGACAATGCTAGCGGCTAGAAAAATTGTAGGGGCATTCCTCCAAATATGATGAAATGCATAAGAATTGGTTCTTTTTTCTTTGTCTAACTATACTATGTCTCCTTAAGGACTGACCTGAAATATTTGCTGATAACACATAATGAGGGATTGCAATACACATGTACAGAGATAAGAACAACAAATTAACTGCAAATTAAGTCAATTGAAAAAAAACCTTTTCTGAACCAGCACATTGAGTCAAAAACTTTAAAACCAAAAAAGCACTTCATAACAGACACAAGGGTAGGTATGATGGAGGTGGTGAATGTCATGAAACAAGGCTTCGGAGTAAACTCCCTTGTCAAATCTATAGAATGAAAATAAAGCCTCTACCTGACTTGCAAAACTCGCTGAGTCTTCCTTTCTCGTGGGTACGAGCATCAAGGGTTCTACATGAAATGAGTTGCTTGTGTGTTGTGAGAGTACTATAATTAATAATTAATCAAGAGTATTCTACTTTATAATAAATTAAATTAAGGGTTTTTTTTCATAAACTAGACAGTAAGCCCGTCGCCAGCGACGGTAAGCCCGCACTGGCAACAGCAAGGGGACTTCCCTGAGCGGGAAAGCAAACTGGGAGCGGGCAAGCAAGCACTAACTTTTTATATAGTAGTAATGATTGTTGGAGAGTTGGATGTGTGTGTTAGAAAGGCATACATGATGAGGGTAGGTGTAGATGTGGAACGTGGGTGGGTGCATGTGTGTGAGCTAACATGGCTATCAAGCACAAAATCTATGCCTGAATTGCTGCCAGGACAACATGGGAGCTGGCTTCTACATCTAATGCTTTAAATATCAAGTCCCATAATCACCTGGCCCTCTTGGCTCACCTGTACATCTTAGTTCACACATGCGCCTACTCATACCCCATAATATTGCACTTATCCTCGTCACACATGCAAGTCTCCCACAATCAATACTCTCCGGCAAGACACAGGGAACTTATTTCACACGTATCCCTTGATCCTCATACCCAAGAGAAAGGAAAAGATAATGAGACAAGTCAGAATTCGAAGCTTCAACAATATTTTTCTCGTATACTTTTCTAGATTTGAGAACGGAGTAGAATCTGATGTGTCGTTTCGCCATTCATGTCATCTACCAATCCCATTATACCTTAGTGCCCTTGTATCCGTCATGAAGAGTTTTTGAACTTCTTGAAGGTAGATCAACATGCTGTCAGTGGCTATTTTCATGCACCCATGGAAGCCCATAGTATACTTACTTCTCCCTCAGTTCCCTTAGGCCGGCCGGTCCGGACTTGTGGGCCGATTCGCGAATAAGTTCTGCGAAGAAATTCCTGGCAGCTGATTGGTTGCTGCAAATCGATGCATCTACATGTAGCTCGCGCAAGATCGCGTTGAACATGCATAATTCTTTGCACGCAACACCGTACCATGGCATGCATGCATGCAACACCGTACCATATGGCATGCATGCATGCACGTGCACGGCCGAAGATTTTACGTGCCTGGGCTCTGATATCGAAATACGAAACTGCGGCCCAAAAGTCCGGACCGGACGGCCTAAGGCTCCTGTTTTGTTTCTTCATCCTTGTTCTTGTCGCTCTCTTCCCCTCCGTAATCACTCGTGAACGCTGTCAGGCTAAGAAAGGCCTGGGTGTATGAATTAGGAAGCAAAACCAGAACATGTGGTTGAATGAAATTGCAACATAAGTGCCGAAGTTGCGTGCTGTACTAGCTACAAGGTCCTGGTACCATTCACTGCTCAGTCGTAAGTCAATGCCATGCAACTCCCTCGCCAGAATTACTAGTCAAAAAGGCCTTGCTACAACACATACACAGGCCTGCAGTAACTTGTTGACTCCTGCAACTTGACCCAGCTTTTTTCCGGGAAGAGCCAATGACATTTTTCTGAGACTTGCCAAGCTTTCACCAGAACAGATTGAAGAAGTTTCGGGGCACAAACAGACAATGTTTGCAAAGCAAACCCTGTGAATTGAAAGTATGGATACAAACTCATGCATTCTTAATGATACTGTCTTCTCTTCCCGATGCCTTAGGTCAACCGTGCCAGCTTTCTGGACAGTGGATGAATTTTGGAAGTTGCAAAATTCCTTTTGGTAGTGGAAGGGGTACTTGGCATGAATGCGCTATACACGATTAGTTTCCACTCTTAAAGTTTCCCTAAAGGAAAAATCAGGAACCGAGAGAGGAGTGCAGAAAGAGAAAAGGCGCTGTCGAAAGAGTTAAAATAATCCCGGCGAGAAAGGTGGCAGCTGTCGGCCTAAGGGCTGCTCTTTGAAGCATACTTTGGTTTGTAGCTTGGACTCGACCGCAGTTTCTGGCTGCACATGTGCACATTTATGCTTCAAGTAATACCAGTAGTGTCAATGCCCTATTTTGGAAGTTTGGCGCTGGAGCCCAAACCTGTGGTATACATTTTATTCCCCAACCTACAATGGATCATACTGGGTTAGGAATCCTCAGACGGATCGGAACTTCCCCACCTCAGACCTACTAGGCATGCGAGGTTACACCTCTGTGGAGGGTCAAATCTTCACAACTAGTCAGAAGTCAAGGAGAGAAAAGTTACTGTCACATAGCCAAGAGATTGCCATCGTGTACCGAAGATGTACATGACACATTACCTTGGTAACTGGCAGCTGTAGTTTGTACAGCCTGCTCACTTCTCTCCTGCTACTAGGCTAAGGCTGACTTACCGACAGTGGTCGATTCGGACACGAAGAACCATTCTTCAGTGGTATATTCATCAGGGCTTCCGAGTCAGTATTTAAAACAAAATTACTGACAGCCAGCCATGAAAAACACAGGAAGGTGGCAATTTCTGGCCAAAGACGACTGACATCATACAAGTGTGCATGGCCAAGCAGGAACACAACTATTACATACAAAGAACATGGAGGTAGATATAGAGAGGCCAATACGAATAAAAAATTGCATGCACAGTTATATTATACAATCTAGGGGTACTTCAAATACTAAAGGGATGGCTTACAAGACTATTGACTTCTAAAATCAGGGATCGCTTGCTCAGTTAGCCAATTAAACAATACTATTGAGCATCATGTCAGGAAGAGTTAAGTTTAGAGGATTCAGTCTGCCTCTTCTCGGAGCTTCCATGAACTTATCAGTCCTTTCATCTTGGCAAAGAGGTGCGAACTTGTGAGCATTTATAGAGATTTCTAATCCAGTGACGCTTTGAAGGATTGTCAAAGGTTACTTTGCCAGGCGTGACTGCATCATGGAAGCCCAGCATGATTGAAAGGGTACCACTGAAAATCTGCTGTAGTATGACAAAGGGAACCAAGTCCAAAGTGTGGTCTAACAAACGGAACCACCAGTCAGAAACTGATGTTTTAGTCATAATAATACATCACATTGGCAGTGACAAAATAATGCCCACACATTACAGCAAAGAATATATGCGGTGCTGCTTACTGGGCTTTTACAGTGGGAAGCATCGTGGATATTCCAGGCTCTTGATATCAAAGGAACACATGTGCGGTAGCCGGTACGTGGGCAAGACCACACAGCGGCTAGAGACGCAGACAGGCAACACATCCCAGCATCCCTTCTCCAACGCGTAACCCGCAAGGAGAAGAAACCAACACCAGCCATTGCCCAGCATTTGTTGGAGTAGACTGAACGTCTAGAGAACTACAACAAGTCAATGTTTCGTGTTTTGTGTCGTGCTCGTAATGCCACAGCCTTGCATTTTATGGAACCAATGTATATATCTACATTGAAACCAGAGTTATGTAAGCAGTTGGAGTTTGTAAAGTGTCTTTGCACATTTAAGTGTTAAGTAATGTCACACGCTTCATGCTAGTTTCTCACACTAAATGTCGATGCATGCATATTGTGTTACTTTAGCACTTGCTTATCATTTCACACATTACATTCACACCACTTTCTCACATGTCCTTTCACATCATGTGCACATAAATTACCTCATTTCGTGTTGTTGTTTCAGTTCCCCGAGATTTGCCACTGATGAGATCGGGCGAGAGTGCTATGGCAAAAGTCAAATCTAGTTTGTGTGGCATGCTATTTAAGTCAATCGTAATAAATGTAATTATTTGTTTGGGCAAATATTTTCTTTCAGCGAGTGCAGCAGAACCAAGAAGACTCGGCTTTATTGCGTGCGTATATTTCCGAGTGGAAGCGGTTCTTTGAACAATGTGACTACCTGCCGCGGCCCTTCACCGTCCTAGAGGCTTCATTAAGCCAGAAGACCCAAGCTCCTTCCTCTGCCAATTCTCGAAATACAGACAGGCTTTATGTGCAGAAGGTACCTGGTTGCCCAGCTAGACTGAAGTGATGTTGGCATGGCAGTTGCCATGCTTTTTTGCATTGGTTAGGTACATCTGCTGTGTGATAGACCAGTCAGCTTTCGTAAGAGCGTGATACCTTTAAGAGAGCTACAGACAGCCAATTGTGAACAGTACGTTTTGGCTCAGCTTGTTGAACAGAGAGATACCGTAGCATTTTGTCCTTCGCTGAAGGCACTTTGGCCATTGGGCAATAATTATCTGCAGAAGGAAAAAACTACAGCTCCTGAAAAGAGAACCTAACTCTTGACACATAAATACAGTTGCAAGTGTAAATGAAGCTGGGGCTTTTAGTGAAGCTCTCACAGAGAATCTTGGAGGAATTGCAGTGGTTGGGCCCAACGATGTGTTTTGTACTCTGCTGCCGTCTTAGCCTTTCCGGCACTCACTGTAGTGTTATCCTCACCATTTTTCTTTATGGACAGCTGATGCTTGACTCATGGAATCGGACAATCTTTTCCCACATAAAAGAGCGCCTCCAAGACGCTGCCATGAAGCTCCTCTCAGCTGAGCGAAATGGAGAGGCGTTTGACTCTCAGCTTGTCATCGGTGTGCGCGAGTCGTATGGTATGTGTATGTTGTGTGATAAAGGTTCAGAGGTCAGGTTCGTAGATTGTAGCAATCTGTTAATGTTTTCTCATGACATTGGTCAAAGTGTCCACGTAGCATTTTCATTGCTGCTTTTCTTCTTCTTCCTTTTCTTCTTCTTCCAGAGGAGGTCAGTATTGGGATAAGATTATCAGATTGATGAACGGGACATCGGATGTAGAAGTCTTCTTACTCATCCCTTCATCAGTTTGCAAAACCTCGCTTTGATCTTCTGCTTCTCTTGAACAGGAAATTTCAGTGTTCATCTGTTGGCGCCCACCCCTTCATTTCTTTTTTTTATTTTCAAGATTGGTAATCCTTTCGTTCTTTGCAGTTAACCTGAACTCGGACCCCAAGGATCGGCTTAGCATTTACAAGGATCACTTTGAGGCGGCCTACATCGAAGCGACGCGCCGTCACTATGAAACGCACGGCTCAGAATTCCTCAGCAAGAACGGGATTTTGATGTACATGACATA
>JAOWAR010150932.1:0-11314 GCA_028571005.1 Clathrina lutea
GCGTCGGAGCGGAGACGAGTGAGACTGACAGTACCGGTGACGCTCTCGTCCCCAGACCAAAGTGACCGAAATTGCTGACCATGTCAATGATTGACACACACAATTTAGCACAAAAATGCACACAATCACACTTAAATCAAACCAGGAAGCTACTAGCTAAAGTGCGATCATCAGGCAATGACCTGACTTGGGCAGCTTAGCCAGCAAAGCTGCATGTGGGCATAACTATGGCTTGGCCGCGCATAGAGAACGAAGCACACTGAGATTAATTTGATATCAAATTTGGGAGTTAATGCTACACACGTGCAGAAACCCAAATGCACACACATCTTGGGAGGGAAGGAGGGAGAGAGGCAGTGAGAGAGAAAGAAAGACAGAGAGAGAGAGAGAAAGAAAGAGAGAAAGCGCAAAGGAAAAACATAGACAGAAGTGCTGTTCAAGCGAAAGGCGGGGCTTTCTAGGTATGTGGCTGCTTCGGGATCACCTCAATTGTACAAATAGCACAACGTGTATCAGGGAGGCGAGTGAACATAAAGTTACTACTGAAGAAAAATTCATAAAACTTAGTTTATGCTCGGACTCGAACCTGCAGCACTAAATCGCCTAGTAGACGAGAGCAGCCCTACTGTCCACTATGCCGTCATGTCAGTAGTACTATGTGGAAATAATACTAGTTATAGATACAGAGAGAGATAGCGCAGGGAGGATTAAGAATGAGAAAGAGAATCACGTTGACCGCCAGTGGAGGTAGAGAGACATGCAACGAAGAAAAAAAAAAAGCAATAACTAGCTGCAGAGATGCACAGCTTTCCAATCAGTTGATGGACAAGAGTTACACCAACAACTGCAGGGTGAAGACAAAAAAAGAGAAATCACAGTAAGATCTTCTTCTCACTTCTACAGAAGAAAGTGTGCATAGGTTTGTTTGTTCAGATGACCACCAGGCTTCAATTCATTCGGCTGCGGGCCGCCACAAGCCAAAGGTGACCACATATATGCTTGTAAGGGCGGTAAGCCCATTGAAATAGCCATTAAGTGAAGAGGAGTCCGTTGAGGAAAAACTTGAAACAGCAGGATTCTCCAAAGGCTCAATATTTTGACGCTAGATAAGGGCATGCATGTATGCCCAGCTCATAGAGTGTATGGCGTCTTGGACTAGGTATGCATGCATGCACAAATTGATGGGCTACGCTCTGTTCCCATGGAGGGATTAACTGTGTTTAATGTGCCCTGAGAAGGGTCTTTCTTCGCCCATCAGATGGAGAAGAGCACATAAATCAAGATCAAAGGAGGGAGAGTCTATACCATAAAAGGAGACAAAGACTGGGAGACCTTTCGGCACTCTGTTTCTACTTGCAAAAGAGGAGTTCCCTGCCACTTCTTACCAGTGGTTGAAGCCAGCTACTTCAGTGGACCAAACACCGTCTCTGCGACACCTCCTAGATCAGTGTCACACAAAACATCGTACAGCGCGCCGATTGTATGCTTCTTGCTCCTGTCCTGCCACTTGCAGAGGACAGCCACCAAGCACTTCCTCATCTGCCCTTGCTTGCTTTGCCGTATCTCCTCGATGTCAGCATAGGAGAAAGCACTCTCATCGGATCCTTTGCTGAGGTCAGGCAGGCGAAGTGTGATCTCTTCCCAAGACTCGGCGGCTCGAGATTTCTCGAGTTGGAAGATGTGCTGCCTTGAAACCAGTTCGTTCCGACTCACAACCTTTGGCCCTGCAAAAAACAAAGCCAGGTATTTATGATCGTCTCAAAGGACTCACATTTTCTGGCGCTGTTCAATTGTGCTGATAGCGCAAAGGTGCATCAGAGAGTCAAGTGAACGCAAAATGTTTACTGAAGAATTGTGCCCTTCATCTCTCTATTTAATTTCTTTCTTGGCAAAGTCAGGGACAACAAATATGGACAGAGTTGGAGTAAAGACGTTTTACAGTCGACAGGCATTTTCGAGTCAAAGATTGGGCTTAGACAGACACAATGCGTGCACACACGGTAGAAATGCAGGATCGAGACGTTTCGGCGTCTACGCCATCTTCAGTCAGAAAGAAGAACGACGAAGTCAATACTTACACAAGAGAGAGCCTACTTTGGATTTCTAGGCGCTCATGCCTTTTATATGCCAGAGAAGAAATGTGAGCGGGAGGTGGATGGAGCTAGAGCTGTGATGAGAGGTGGGGGGGGCTTGAGTGGTGTGTGATTCTGAAGCCACGTGTTTATTGATGGTGGGGAAATATCTATGAACATATATAAATATCTATGAATATCTAGAGACTTACGGAAGGAAGACTGTACCCACTCTCACCCCCAACACCACTCATCACGGCTATATAGCACCATCCCCCTCTTGCTCACATATCTTCTCCCGGACATAAAAAGGCATGACCGCCCAGAAATCCACAGCAGTGTCCTTTCTGTACAGGTATTGACTTGGTTGTTTTTCATTCTGACTGAAAACGGCATAGACGCTGCAACGTCTCAATCCGGTGTTTCCATCGTTTGTCCACTTTTTAAGTCTATATAAACCTAATCTTTGACGACAAGTTCGATTGAGCTTTAAACTACTCTTAGTGGCAAAGATGCATTGGCGCAAGATTACTATGCATAGAATAATGTCCAACTTTGAAGTCTGACATTTCGGAGAACGCTCAGGGGGAAGCTAGACTGAAAATGAAGACAATATCTGACATGATATATGCGACCAACACTGTGCCTGTACCACAAGCGTCCTACACCGCAGAAACATCTCTTCCACAACATGATCACATGGTACATGATCATTCGATGACACTGACTAATCAGGAACGCGGAACCACCACATGGTATTTTGCCATAGTGCATGTTTCGGACTCCGGACCCACCTACACGACAGTTTCATCAAACGAAAACAACCACACTCATAAACTTTGTCTTTTGGAGCAGAGCAAGCTGTGCGTCAGTGGGCCGTGTTGAAAACACAAAATTAATATGCTACGCTTGAAAATTATTTCTCGGAACAAAGCAAGCAGAAGATTTCAGAGTCAGGCCATACCACATGGGAAAAGCTTTTGAACACGAATGTCCTACCGTTCGTTTCATCTTGGCTTTGTCAAAAGCATGGAAGCTCTGGAAGTTACCGAACGCGTAAGAGATTTGCTACTTGCTATGTGGTAAAGAGATAACACCCCGATGGCCTGGGCAGTATTGCTGAAAACCTGCCCTGGACGCATCCCTTGGTCTCCAGCCTTCGGCCGCCTCTCGAGCCAGTATTCAGCCATGCTGCCCTAGCGCTCGGGGTGTATTCCATATATTCTACACGGTGGCAACACCCAACGCTCTCACACCTCAATGAGCCGAAACCACCTCAGTAGCTGCCTGAATTTTTTTGCATCAGACCACCGATGTGACTTCACACGTCACAAGTCCCTAAACCAATCTCCTGTGACCATTATGTATTTTCCATACAACTCTGTCGGAGACCGTGACCATTTATTGGGAACTGAATACATGCACGAGTGCGCATGTGTGTGTGTGCCTTTGTGTATAAGTGGGGTGCGTTTCTTTGAAAAGTGGTCCTTCTTGCCGTCCTGGTAGGTCTCGGTGTGCTCAGGGTCACTAGTCAGTTTTTTTCCGTACAGATGTCAGTCTAGCATGCACACATTGTCATGTCTGCTTCATGTATTGGAAAGCACCAAATTCGCGTAGCTTCTTTGCAATGCTCACAGCACCACTCTTAAAGAGAGCTTTGGCAAGTGTGGAAAACGCCCTTCCTGTGAAATGTGGGGATGCGTCTGTATGAATTGTGCCTCTGAAGTGTCTACATGTGTGTAATTGTGTGGGTGTGTGTATAATATTTGATGTAAACCTGGGAAAAAGATGAAATGGGACTCTGTTGTCAGCATGCAAAAAAGTTACAAGAGAAGCTGAGAGCCAGCTGTGGTGCCATCTTCCTGGTACAGGAAAAACTCGTAGGAGAAACCTACACACGTCTGAGCCCACTTGGAACATAACATCTCAAGATGAAATACGGCACTAAGGCATGACAAGGGGCCAAGGGCCGTCCAGGTAAAGCAAAACGAGGCAAGAAACAAGGAGAGGAGAAGAGAATTGTGTGACTGCTGCCAGCTTAAGTTAATCATTTTGAATCTGAACTGCCCTCGTGCTGTTACAGTAAGGAAGCGTCCAACTCAGGTTTGAGTGTGTGAGTATATGTGTGTATGGACCGTGCCTTGGAAGTGTATACGTGTGTATAGACCGTGATTGAAAGAGTTTATGTGTGCATTGGCCATGCCTGGGAAGCATTGGAAGAAAGGAAACATTTCAGAGAGGGAATGATACAATGGCCAAGCCAAGTACCTGAGATGTTTGATTCCAGGCCACCTGGACATCCTCTGCCGCGACTCACGACTGCTGTTGATGATGAATCCTTCAATATCCAGGTAAAACGAAGAAAAATGGCTGGTTTCTGGCCAAGGACAACTTACGAGCTATCTCTACCTTTCCCTCTCTCTTCCTCTCTCTCTCTCTCTCCCCCTCTCTCTCTCCCTCTCCCTTGCTTTCTCTCTCTCTCTCCCTCTCAAGTAATCAGTGATCCATAAAACTTTAAACGTGTACAGCCAGCTGGGGCTGATTAGTGTTACTCATGATCATAACGGCACCGTCACCAGAATTAGTCAGGGGGAATTGAACTTTGTTGCACAGTTAAAACTCTTACAGCAAGCAATTCCAATTTAAATTTTCAACTCTGCGAAAAGCACAGAAGATATTCCAGATCTATAGTGCATCGTGCATAAGTACAGAGTACCACTTTTAATAGTCAGGCATACTAGTGGTATTCCACAGTATTCCATTGGCAATCCGTGGAATTCGCCTGGAGTTCCACAGTGAACCAGGTGCTGAGAAAGTTCGGGGAGGTATTCCAGTGGGATTCCCATTGACAATCGACCGGCCCAAAGGGATACCTAATGATTTTCTCTCAGAACGTAGATTCCACAATTAATGCAGCGGGCACTAGATATTGACTTATCCGGTTTTCTTCTGCGACGGCCAAGGGTTACGATAATGTTTTAAATCTGTCATGATGGGCTGTGGCTGGAGTTAGGGAGACATGACGAATATATTTGCTTCGATCCAGTTTTACCACCCAACTCTTCCTATTCTTGCAGAATGAGTCGATTCCTAAGAGAAAGGCGGAAAACAACTAAATATTGTGCCAAGAAAAAATACTTTTTGCAAGAAAGGCACATGGCGCTGAAGATAATTATTAATACAAAAAAGGTTCAGTTGATGGCCATAGACAAAAGCATTTTTTCAAGGGTTTTAGCATTATTGCAACGTAGAGCTGACACAAGCACTGCGCACATATGGAAACCCCATGGGAACGCCATGACTACGCTCAACATGAGCAAAACTTGCTTGCACCAAAAAATGTGTAAGCATTCTAAATCGCAAAAGATGTACGTATAATAGCCATGTACTAGATTGACAACCTGTTATCCGCATGCCTACTATAGCCGGGATGCGTGTGATGTTGCCTTTAACAACATCGGCCAGCTAGCCATGCTCAGCCGTACCCCTCGCTACTCATTATCAGTGCATTGCATGTTTTACTACCTGAAAAGCGGACTGAGCTCTTGCCACGCCGTCATCAGTGTTGGCTTGCTCGAGTCGCTGCCTGAGCTGTTGGATTTCAGCTCGCAGGGCATCTCTCTCTGCAGTGACACTTTGCAATTGTTCGCTCAGCTGAGAGTGAGTGTAAAATCAGAAAAGTCAGCGTGTCAGTCGCACAGCTGTAATTGCATGGTCCTGACAATGATCATTTAGGAAGCTTTCTCATGACGCACGTCTAACTGAGGAATAGCAATCAAGGTGTAGGATGAAATTTCAAAGTTGCATGCATGATCCTGTGTACATTTTAGCAGCTACTTTGTTAGTTTTAGCCACGCAGGAAACATCATGACAGTACAGCTGTTTTCTATTGGTAGTTGGGGCCCGGTTTTCCAGCAGAGTCCCACCAAGACATCAAAGGTCGTAGGCTCAACAGTCAGGAGCGAAACCTTAGGTTAACAAATTTTGGCGTCAGATTTCAGGCTGTTGGATGAATTTTGGTAACTTCAAAATTCCTGCCAATACCAGTGGAGAGACTCAGGCATGAATAGAACTTATACGCTTTGCTTCCACCACAATAATGTAAAAGAAACTTTTTCTTTTTCAACAAAGAAAGCCCACAAGTAGAAGAGGAGCGAAAGAACCAAAACAACTCCATAGAAAGTACCTTAAAAGCGGCTAGAAAGTTTGCAATTCTTTTTGGTCTAACTTCCACGCAGAACTGGAATGGCTGCTGAGTGCTGCGACTCCAAAGATTTACGAAAAGTAGCTTCTTGCTGTTTGTTTCGACTATTTGACCCTCTTTGACAAATCTGTTGGGTGATGGGCTTCACTCAACACGAATGAAATGTTCTTGTCAACGAAACCTGGTAGACACTACCTAAAGTCACAGTGTGGATGCACTTGAAAAACAATACAATGCACAATTCACTTTCAAGTAAAACCCCAAATTCAGCAATGGCGTGTCTTGCAAACGACTCAGCTAAAGGACTTGCCTCTTGAAGACGTTGTCCGGGCTCCTCGCTCCCTTTCCTCTCTTCTTCTCTCCCTCTCCTCTCGTCTTCTCTCCCTCCCCTCTCTTCGTTCACATCTCTTTGACTCTAGCACAGGATGGGACAAACTTTAGTCAGTTTTAATTTTTGACTCTATGTTTAAAAATTCCCAAAATGATGTGCTGAAGATGCACTGATGTGGTTGAAAAGTTAGACAAAGCCCGTCCCACGGTGAGACTTCCTTTGGGCATAAAGGAAGAGGAAATGAATCCAAAATGACCCTGCTTTTGACATGAGCTACAGGACTTGCCAGATGAGAACGCTCTTGAGCTTCTTCCCTCGACGCTCCTCCCCCTCTCAGATCTTCATTGAATGATACTTGTACATACCTAATAATCATTAAAATTCTTTCTCAGATTAGAAAAAAGTCATCACTAGATGAGAGCAGTTTCTTCACAAACTATTTCAGAGGAATGAAGGTTTATTTTTTGACTTTGATTTGCCTTGCGAAGATGTCGTTCGGCCTCCTCTCTTCCTCTCCTTTCTTCCTCCAAATCTCCTTGAATCTGACACAGAAAAAAGCCAAGCATTCTCTACGTTTCTTATACTCATCAGCCGACCTGCTCTGTTAAAGATCTATCATTTCTAAAGTGCCTATCTTTAGAAGTATGTTGCCGTTTTCCGCAAAAAAAAAACAACTTAAAGTAGAAACGATGAGCACGCTATGGTCAATTTCACTTTCAAATGACACACGAAAACAACCACTTCAATCATGGTGTGCTTGTAATTAAGCTGGAGAACTTGCCTGTTCAAGACGCCGTTCCGCTTTCTCTCTCCCTTTCCTCTCGTCCTCTCTCCCTCTCCTCTCTTCATTCAAAGCCTGTTGATTCTAATGAAGGAGGGAGAAAGAAGCTATTTCGGAACTTATACTTTGGACCAGCCGTTTTACCTCAGATTAGCATTTCCTGAAGTGGCCGTTCAAGCCCTCTGATTAGTACTTCCTCTTGGTATGGCTGGCCAAGCCCGGGTTCGTGCCCTTGAAACTAAGACAAAGCACATTTAACGATCAAGGTCATCTTCTAAAATGGAAGGAAAATGGTGTTATTTGCCATTTTAGCTAAAGAACTTGCCTCTTGAAGACGCTGTTCGGCTTCTGCTCTGCCTCTCAGCGCTTCGTCCAAACTGCGTTCCACCTGTAGAGAAGCAAGAAATTAGAAAGCAGATACCGCTGAGAAGGATACCAGTCCACAACAGGCATCACTACTCATGGCCTCTGAAGCCTACTCACTTTGCATTTGTTTTTCTGCTGTGCCAACCAGAAAGTTTACAATAGTAACTTGCTGTATTTTGGAAGCAGAAGATTGATGACGCTTCTTAATGTGTGTGCACGCTCCTCTGCCTTGGCCCTTCTTCCTCTCTCCTCTTCTGCGTCTTGCTGAAACTACGTACCAGTAGATGATGGAGGATAATCATAGTACTAATTATATAGAAAAAAAACATCACAAAAGTAAATTTTACTACATGAAGTACATGGTCTTGGCAACCATGTGGTTAGCCCCATCCCTACCTGTTGCTTCTAAAATCTCTTTGAACTGATCTACAGATGAAAAAAGTGGAAGGAAATCCAGGATCAGAATATGATGAGCTTGTAATACCGAAAAATTCTTGCACAATCTGAATCAGAACCGGGAGTGGACTTACTGGACGGACACGCTCCTCTGCGTCATCCACCGGTCGGCTGGCAGTTGCAATGTGTGATACTGCTGCATTTGAATAAACAATGAAACCAAACACATCGATAGTTTAGTATCTTCTTCCCATACCCACACACAAATAACTAAACAAATAAAAAAGAAAGAAGTGAGTGCACCTATTCCAAACTGTAATTCAACACTGTACAGATTATCTCATAGTTCCCATAAAAGGAACATCCCAGTATTTCAACCTTTCTTCAATATTGCTAAAAAGTGCATGAACTGGATGTGCAACATGAAAATCAACATACGTCACTCTGTGTGGTTGTCATAGCAACAATCAGGAAAAGAAAATATTGATGAGCATTCTGCACTCCCGTAACCAAACTGTGGAGTTTAAGACACCTCTCAGAAAACTGCAAACTACACTAGTAAAACTGCCCAGCAAATGAAGCCTGGGATCCCGGAGCAGCAGGTGCCGGCTAGACCGGAAATGCTCAGAAGATATCATCATCCAAATTCCATCAGTCTCTTTCGTCATCATTACTTGCAGGATTGCCTTGCGAGTGAATTCTCCACTATTGTTTGCGAAGAATTACAGCTGGCAGATCCAGATGTTTACCAACTCCAGGATAGGACGTATTCTTTACGTTGCTTTAAAGTCCATTAAATGAATCTCTACTTTCAGCGATCGATCCAGTCCAGGCCCAACCAGAGGAAACACGACTCGAGAGAAAACGAGCAATTAGAAGTGAAGACGTCTTACAAAAGCTTACCTTCTGACTGCAGCTCAACACAGCTAATCTGCCTTGCTCTGCCAGAAACAAGCGCAAGTAGGTAGAGATCCCCTTGAATAGGGAGGTTCGTAAACGCAATAGAGTATCTCTTCCCCCTAATTGAGAACGACAAGTCGCCACCTCTGGAGATCAAAAGACCTGCCTTTTGCCCCGCCTTCAAAGACTTAAGTGTTGGCGCGTCGGGATAATGCTATACATGGACAAGCAAATTAAGACAGAGACAAAGAAAGAATTAAAGCAATGATCAGACCCTCGACGAAAGAGACTAAAGAGCCTTTCCGCAGCTCAAACGAGAGAAAACAAGACAGCATAATACTGGGGCAGAAGGTTGGTGAATATTGACAAAATAAGGATTGCGCTTATCAAGCTACGCGATCTGTCGCCATTGAGAAAGGAAAGTGACAGATCTTCCCGCCAAAGCGATGACCCTCCACGAAAGAGAAAAAGAAGTTCGCCTTTTCGTCAGCTCGAACAACAAAATAAACCAGACAGTAAGATACTGGTCAGCAGGCTAGTGTAAAAACAAAAAAAAGTACTGTGCATATCAAGCAGCATGATCTAATGCCCATCGGAAAAGAAAAAACTCACAGAGCTTCCCGCCAAAGCGGAAATGGGGAAGCAAGAAAATCGGTAAGAGGACCCCGCCCCGCTGGGGTGCAAACACTGCTCGCATTTCCTCCACACACCCAGGTGGGATCAAGTAAAATTCAAAACAGCCTGCATGCTTCAGTTGTTAAAGTCAGGAAGGAAACGCGCCCTAATCGCCCAACTGGAAGCAGAAACGTTGAAAGTGTTCTGACGAACGCTGCGGCAAAAATATAATCAATGAGAAATGATAATGCAAAATACAAACGTTGAGATATGATATTGCAGCATTTAGAGCGTGCACTCCACCTTGCGTAGGCCACCACCATGACAGAGAGAACCTTCACTGTCCAGCGTCCAATTATCTCCTGACGTCAACTCAATCTCCTGATCCACGTCGCTGGGAGTGGCTAGTTCCTCAGAACCAGGTTTGCACCTAGTTACACCCAATCTCTGAAAAACACAAAACACACGAGACATCTCAACATCTATTCACTCTTCAATATCAGCAGAAAACGAAGGAAGAAGCCCGCCACACACTGCTGTCCACACCATTACAACCTGACAGCTGCAATTTCACATACAGGTCAAACTGACTGTTCTAAACTTGCAGACTGACTTCTGCTGAGAACACGAAAGACAGCTAACACACTCCAATCTGGTATGACACCAAGCTTCGATTTACTACAAATCTCTTCGAGACTTCAGCGTGTGAGAAATGTGTGGGAACAATTAACATGGACTTCGCCTCCACTCACTAGCTAAAAGGGCTTCGTGTGAAGTAAGGAAGATGGACAACACCAAAACGCCAGTGATTTTGAATTTGCGAAACTCAGGCTGGTATCTATTCTTTGTTGGAAAATGCATCTAAAAGCGATCGCCAGTGGCAATTTCCAGGAGTGGTGTTGATTAGTATTTACCTCGGTTGCCCAAAGGCCAAGGATGATCACCCATCGTCGTACAAAGGCCCGGATCGGCGAGGGCCGCTAGACCGAAATCGAGAAAGATCTAAAAAACATGCTGCACTCCAAAAATCCACTGCCCGTGGCATGGACAAGCCAAGGAGTTCCTCATTTGTACGCGCTTAATAGTTGTCGTCACAGTCCAAATATCATGCAGCGCAGTATAAGTGGTCATCCCGAGCAAGGAGAGTAGCTTATGGCCAGATCATAATAAATCAAATGATCCCACCGATCCTGTTTCTGTCCTCAACCTGATCGCGTTGTTTCTAAGGTCAGCAAATCTGTGCAGACGGTGCAGAAGAGTAATATTGGCCTTGAGCATTGCGAGCTTCTGCCCTCGTTAGTTCCTATGCCTGGCCTCGATTCGAAAAAAAATGTGAAAGAGCTCGACGTAACGGGGGGAGTAACGTCTCAACGTGAATCCTGCCTGAAAGCACTCGATGACACAGCCCGTAACTGGCGCTTAGTCAACCGAAAAGCTCATCAGTTCGCGCGGTGGCATATTTTCCCACATGCTGCAGTGACTTTGCGGCGTTCAGATAACAGCCAGGGCTGCCAGGCCTGGCCATCCGGAGCCAGCCTTGGGCCAACACTTGTTCGACTAGGACTCGACGAACAGGACCTTCCTAATCCTTGGCTTCTCACGCCGGTCGTGAGTGTGTGCAGTCAGATATGCGAGACGATGGCTCGGAA
>JAOWAR010150943.1:0-11314 GCA_028571005.1 Clathrina lutea
ATTGTAACTTTCGTATTTGGGTGGTGGGTGGGTGGGGTAATGGAGAAACTAAAGTTTTTCGTTTCATAAAAACTGTCATTAATTACGGACGGCCCCTAAAGTTTTCTTTTTGTGAGAAAAGATATAGGGTGTTTTTTTTTTTCAATTTAGGACGGTGTGCAAACTTCTGCAAATTATACATCAAACACTGTTTTTGTAAAGGTTATACCCCTTATGCTCCCCGCCACCTACTACCGAATAATTTAGTACAGGAAATTGTGACAAAGCCTCTCTTCAGCTGAGGCCAATAGACCAAACAATACTCAGTATTGTACAAAAGTGTAAATTGAGAGCCGTGGCGCTGTTTGGAGAAAGAAAACTCAGTCTGGTAAATCCTGGTCTTTCCTGGTAAACAATCTTACGACCCAACCGCGGTTGTGTCAAATCTCACTGAATCTGTGCTCTTAATCCCCTTTGTAAATTTCAGATGCAAGCCAGCAGGGTAGTCCGAAGTTCATGCCTTACTTAACCATTACGGCTAGAACACTGATAAAGTTTGCCTATTCAGTCAGAACCCCAAGAGGACAAGGTGATATAGCTTATTACATGGAGTCCCACTATCATTTGCCTGAAAGGGCACAAGCACACTTGTGATCAAAAACCCAGCTTGTCTGTCAGAAAGTGTCTTCAGCAGTCCACGAGCAAAACGTTGTGTAAAATAGTGGGATAAAGTTAGAGTACGTGAGACAAACCTATGTTTAACACTCCCTACGGTCTGCCAAGCATAAGCAATGCTTTTTGAGCCATACCACAGGACACTGCAGATGGTTCAGCACTCCACTCATTCTGTCCCAAGCATGTAGATAGGAAAGGTGCAGGATTTTTGGGAACCTGTTTATGGTGAATTTCCTGACACAAGTCAATATCAAAGCAAGGCGATTGAGCTTACTCTCTATGCGACTGAGTTTACTCTATAATGCGATTGAGCTGACTCTCTAATGCCATTGAGCTTTCTCTCTAATGCCATTGAGCTCACTCTCTAATGCGATTGAGCTTACTCTCTAATGCACTTGAGCTTACTCTCTAATGTGATTGAGCTTCCTCTCTTATGCCGGAAACATCATAATCAGATGAAATCCCAAGTCTCCCACGTACGCGAGAGAGGGAGAGAGGGAGAGAGGAAGTACTCAAGGAAAACATGGACGGAAAAGGGAACGAAGGAATCAACCAGGCAGATAAAAATTCAGTCTGATGATAACCACATTTAACTTCCATGTTGTCTCCCTCTTGGGAACTCTCGGCTGAAACTCCCATAAAATGGCAGCCCGCGCTCACTACTTGGGTGACTACTTTCCTGCGTGGAAGAGAGGCCGTCGAGAGCCAAGAAAATGCAAGCTGAAAAGAAAGCACTCTAATATTGAGAGGGGAGCCCACGTGCTCTTGCATAGAAATAGAATAATCATATCAAATCAAAAACATCCTGCGATTGAAAGGAAAATAACGATGAGTGAATCAGGAATCAAACCATATATAGAGCATAGATAGAGCGACATTAGAAATTTCACGTCTGAGAGAAAAGAAACGGGCAGTAGGTGCTCAGCATACTGGATTTGGCTGATAGCTCAGATGGAAGAGCGTCGGACCCGACATGATTACAACTGATAATTTACATAAGAGGGAGGGTTAGGGTTTAAGCTTCTGGCTTGTGCAATGATTTCATTGTTCGCTATTTTTTCTTTGCCCACCTCCATAGGTGTGTACATGTATTTCTCCTGACAGTTAACTGTTCTCCATTTTGCACGCAAATGTGGTACTTTGCACTATTGTTGTGCAAGTATTGAAGCTCTTTTCTTTTTCTCATAAACCCCAATGAAGCTGTTAATGTTTCAAAAACTAAGTCGCAATAGATGTGATTGTGATGAAAATTATGTTGTTGTTTACATGTCTTTTGTTGGGGCTCGCTTCATCCTTACTTGCGGTAACTCTTCCTGTGCTTTTATAGCAGTGGTAATGATGTACGAGGTGTTTGCTGCAGACACCATTTCTTTGTCGCTTCTTCAGAATAAGACGGAAGAAGATCTTTATCATATATCCTATTATCCTATTTTACCCCTGTAATTAGAAAAGGTTTGGAAAAGCAGACAATTTTCTCTTGTTTTGCCCCCTTAAAAGTGTGAAATAACATGTTCATCATCACCCGGTTTTCAATATAGCCCGTTTTATAAGGATCGCCACATGGTCCAACTGTAACCTTTATCTTCCTTGAGACAAGGACAGCTTCTTCCTTTTCAGGATCGTTGACCTTGTGTCCTTGGCACAAGGTGATGGCCAAGTTTTGAGTAACTGCATTATTGGCAATAAGTTGAACTCCCTTTGGAAGCGGTGTTTCATCTCATTGGTCTTGGGAAAGTACTTTCTCCATTGTTGTAGGTGAAGATGTGCTTGCTGCAGCACGAGCCTTTCCATCGCATTAATTGAGACCGTCCCTATAGCCATCAAGACATTGAGCAAGTTCTTCGCACTTGGACGCATCAGCAGTGACTATTGTATAACTGGCTCCAACCCATTTCGTAATCCATTTCGTGACTGGTTGAAGGCCAAGCTAAACTAGTTGAAAGGTCCCAACCAGCTCAGAATGTATTGGTTGAAAGGTTTTTGCGCAAAGATAAACAAAGCTTCCTTTGAGCTGTGAACGGCCGGCACGGGAAAAGAAGACCGAAGTTCAGGTTCTGGGACCAAAATGAGGCCCGAAATTTTCAAAAAAAAAACTTGGCTAAGGCGTACAGTACATCAGTTTCCATTGCGAAAGGAAGGCGTGAATTTTGCTGTGAACTGGAAGGCTTGATGCCCATGGCTTCAGTTTAGCCCGGACAAGTCAGCAATGACTTGCTCTTAATGTTCCCGCCATTGTCTCACAAAAGGCTGCAGTGGTTCTGTACGAAGCGCTTGGGTGAAGGGCTGCAAACGCTCCATCATCAATGAAGACCGTCTAAGCTCCACTTGTAAGCCAAAGCTGCAGAGAGGAAGAGGGCCAGTGTTGAAAAGCAAGCCGATCTCCTTGGCAAGCAGCGCAGCCTGGTGCGTCGAAGCTCGCAGGACCAGCAGAGGTCTGATCGCAATGAAGGATATTAAATGGGCCGTCAAAAAGAACGTGGCCCGAGTCAAATGGACCTATCTCTTAGGTAAGCTCACTGAGAACATTTGTTTACGGTTATCGAAAGAGTAATAACATAAAATTTGAATTGTTTTCCTCCTTCTGCTGGTCGTCTTTTGTCGGAGTAGAAGAGGTGGGCAATTTGTGACTTACTGGGAACGCACTTTACACAAGTGTAAGGGCAAGGAAAGTTATTCTCCAAACTCTCAGTCCATAGTGGAAGATCAAACCAGAGAGCTGCTGGTGAACTCCATCTGCACCTGCCTCATGAAGGATGAATCAACTGATGTGTCCAACGTCGGTCAGCTTGCGGTGAATTTCCCTTGCGTTGCAAACGGAGTGATCACAAAAAGGTGTGCTCGTGTTTAATTTTCTTCTTTTCTTCAAGTCTGGACCACGTTTTCATTTTTCCACCGTTACTTTTTGTTTCGGCGCTGAACTAACTTTTGGCGTTCCCCCGAGTCCCTTTTCTGCAGTTTGGAGGTGTCAAGTGGTTTCAAGACATGATTCTGTGTCACTTCAAGAAGGTGTAGAGGAAGTTTATGGAGCTATGTCTGCCTTCCGAAACCGTGTCAAGGCCTTAGTGCTGGAGTTGACATGACAGCATAGGAAGATCGAGATGCGGTTGCAAAGAGATAGCTTAGCCGCACATATCTTTCATGTTTGTGGCAATTACTCTCCTGCTGAACAAAATTTCATCAAAGTTTTTGTCGTTGAGCAAGAAGCTCCAATTGTCTTCTGTGAAATTTGCGGCCATGCTCAAGGTAAGCGGAATGAAAGGCTCCTTTAGGCTTACTACTTTATATCATTTGAAGAGCTGTGGTTTTCAAAGCGGGCTTTTTTAAATATCAGTCTCAGTCACCAATATTGCAGGCATGTATAATTTAGAAAATCTGTATTTTATGTCTGATCTTTCACCTATCTTTACGTCTGCAGCATTCCCGTGCGCAAGCATAAACTGAGATCAACATTCTCAAGGAAACTCCCGGGCCTTACTTGGCCAAACTGGATGAGTGTTTGCTGAATTTTCTATCCGAGAATGTATACTAAACCCCGCACAGTCACATTTGCATTGCAACCTTCCGCAGAAGAGAACTTATATGAACCAACTTGTGTCCTGTTTCTTGTTTTTTTCTGTTTTTGTTACACAGCTGTTGGAAGATGTACAGATATTTCTGAGTGATCGAGAACGCTCAGAGTTCAATGCCAACGTTTGCAAGGCTTATCTCCAAGCGCTGAAAGACTGTTTGGATCAGGAATTCCCAATGATTGGCCTTGCTTGACACTCTGAGCATTTCGGACAGTCGAAAATTCCCAGTTGTGCTGGTATTGCTAATTATGGTAATGGGAAATTGGATATTCTTACTGATCAACTGGGTGACGAGGATGGCCACTTCTAGATGAAGAGGCTTGCATCTCTGAGTCGTTCTGAGTCATTGTCACTGAAGGCCGCACTTGCTGAGCACCCAAATCCAAAGAACAATGGTATTGTTCCAGGTATTCCATGCTTGGTTGCCAACCATGGTGCCGGATGAGTTCAAGTTGTGTGTGTGTGTGTTTTGTCTTGTATGCATAAGCCTTGGGGAGAAGGGGAGGGGTTAACATGGCTACTTTAGGGTTGTTGTCTTTCTTTTGTTGTGCATTCTTTTGTGTTTTCCTTCTTAGCGTCAATTTTCCTGTCGGTTTCAGTCAGGATGCTTGGGGGGATGGGGTTAGTAAACTTACAAATTAAGATTAAGTAAAGCTTGTCCTTATTCCTTTTTTTCAAGATGGCTCTGTGTGGCGGCCTTCTGGGTAAGTGGGATGTGCATGCATGAGCAGTGAACAATTTTGGCTGAACTGGTTTGGCTTCTGGGTGAGCTGATTGCAATTCGATGACAGAGTCGGGCTGAACCGCTTGACAAAAATCCTAGAGTAATCCCTGATCAGACTTGTTGTAGCTTTCGAAACTTCACTCGTTCTTATGCCCAGTCAAAAGGCAAAGCGTGCTGTCTTCGACCCCAATGCTCTTGAGAACTATCACAGCTGTCGCCCGTACACAATGCTTGACGTGTTCTTGGGAGAGATTACCATGTTGGGAAATGTGCTCTATCATTCTCCTGGGGAGTTTTCTTCCGACTAATTGGCGTTTGAAGCCACGTGGAGTCTTTTTGGACAAAGCTAACCCGAGCACATTAGAAGAGCCCGTCAAGACTTGGTTTAAGTTCAATGAAAATCAATTATTGGCAATCCTGTAAAAAATAACAGGTAGGCTTCAGGCAGAAATCACAAAACGCGCTTCGAGGAATCGCCGACGTTTCAAGAGCCCATGCAAGAAAGGGCCGCCGTAGTAGGGGAACTTCAGTCGGATGAGTGACCGGATGGAATGAACGAAAATTGTTTCTTCTCGCGCCGTTCTTGCCTGTGTTCAGACAGGTACGATCGCGGCACTGATCAGCGTTCGTACACGTGCCAACCTGAATTGAGCACCTGTTATAAAGTGGTAACGCAATCGAAGTCCAGAGCGAATCGTTTGTGCAATTGTTTGACCTCCCAGAGACTCAGCCACCTGGTGGGGATCTGGCTACTGGAAGAAACAGACATGTTCAGTTACTTCAGGAGATTCCTTGGAAGGACACAGACGGCAGTTTGACACTCATATACTTGTATCTAATAAACAATGCGGATTGACCCGAACCGAAGTAAACACCAGCTTGAACATCGCTGCATGCATGCAACAGTTGGTCACTTCGTCACCTTCTCCATCTCTGCTGCAGATCACGGCCCCTCTGCAGTTGCCAGCAAGCGAAAGGCGTTCAGCAAGCTGGTGGGAGGGCAAAGGGCCGCACAGTCTTCAGCTGAAGGTAAGCTACTTAGAATAAACCTGGACTTCCTTCAGGAGAGGAAGCTGGGGCTCTAGGGAGGAACGGCACAATCACCTGGACAGCAATTTCTTGATGCTCTGACCACAGTCCTTTTCCAAACCCCAGTGCTCGAAAGGATTCAGAAGACGGCCTTTCGAAATGTGTATGTTCCGCAACTTTTGGCTGAACTTCTGCCGAAACCCGCAGGTGGGACATTCAACAACCACAAGATCGGGTGCACACAAAGTTGCCGCTTTGTATAGAGCTAAGTGACAGGCTCTACAGAATGTGACAGGTCGTTTTGTTAATGTTGTCACCTGTTGTGTTAGGCAGTATGATCACTTGTGGTAGGTCAGGCGCCATTGGCAAACGGTATTAAATCTATCTTAGTTGAAAAGTCTTTGTATTCTTGCCTTGCTTCATTCTTTTTCCTTGAAGTTAGACAAATACATAAGTGACATGGTGTCGGAAGTACTGGAAGTCTGAAGAAATGGCAAACGGACGGTCGTTGTCGATGACGTGATTAGGGCGTACCCCATCAGTGCCGCTTCCACCAGCGTTGGGGAGAGAAATGAACGGGAGAGATTGGACAACATCGGAAGGGCAGAAGGATTATGTTATTGTTACAAAGGTCAGTGAGGAGACAAAAGGAGTATGAGGCGGCAGTCTTCAGAGGTTGCATAGGCCCAGATGGATTAGATATGGTATATACTGCGTGAGACAGACGAATGTTACCGATGACTTAAATTCCATTCTAGAGACGAAAGAGCAGGAGAAGGAAAAATGGCGTACATCGAACAGCTGCGAAGGTTAGCGCGTACCTGCGAATTTGCTAGTTTAACGCCGGACCAAACCATCTGTGAATGCTTGGTTTGCGGGATGCAAGATGATTCCCCACGTAAGAAATTGTTACACGAGAGCGGTTTGCCACTGGATATGTGTATCAGGGCCTGCCAAGCAGCACAGATTTCGAGTGCGCAGGGTCGGACATGGCATTGACCCTTTAACAACCAGCCACTTTGTATGTAAAACCACACGCCCACAGTTTTCTTTTTGCCTGAAGAAGACTTAGACATTTTGTATGGACACCTTGACATTTTCTGAAAGGTTTTTTCCTGCAGAATCCAAAAATATTACCCCCAAGACTATACTACGAAGAAAAGTTGTACAAAAGCCAGTTTGAAAATTGCAACAATGTGCAAGCGATCGTTGAAATGTGACTGTGGCAAGCTATGGCAAGAACAAAACACACTTGCCTTGTAGATTGGCCTGGTAGTTGAACTATGAAACAGCCTAAGCATGGTTAGACAGAATATAGCTATGGCTGGTGCTGCATGTGAAAGTCTCTGAAGCAGCTTCGACCTTCTAAGTGCTGGTACACTCCACACACGGTGCAGTGAAATCAGACTTTTTGAGTTGTCTCTGCTCTCGTTCCTCCGCCTTGTCCTCTTCCCCTTCCCACACGTCATCCTTGTCCTCTTCCCCTTCCAACACCTCATCCTCATCCTCTCCCACTTGCTCCACCTCTCACCCGTCCGCGAGCGACGCCTCCGCGAGCAGCAGCTCCACCACGACCTCCACAACCAGCCACATTGCCCAATGCGTCGTCATCTTCGTCACTCGAGCTGTCTTCTTCTTCGTCTTCATCATCCTCCTCCGACAGGGTTGTGTCGCTCGACAAGTACACGTCGGAGCCAAAGTCAGAGCTGCTGCTTCCATCACTGTCGCTGGACTAGTCAAAAGGCTCATTCTCATCGAGATAGTCAAGGTACAGGAGCGCTTCAGCAGCATTCATCAGGATTGATGCGAGCTGCGCGCAAGAAGAGTGTCAAGCGCGTTCTTCGAGCGCTTCTTTCACAAAATTTTCAAATCAGAAGCTCATCCGAACTGTGTTGCTACACGTAGCCATATTGCTTATGAATCATCTGATATCATCAGATGGCCGAAAATCGCGAAGGCGCTGTCTGAAGTGCGACTTTTTCTCATCGTTCCTTATGAAACGATATTTGACTGGCTGGTCGTTAAAGGGTTAAGGCCCTCCATCAAAACCGAGATGGAGCTCAGTGAGGTGAATTTTGCATCCTGCAGATTGGGTCGCGGGATAATCCGGAGTAAGTCGGCCCAGTAACTGTCAGAAATGTCGGTAGTGTGGATGGAACATGAATACGGCCTAGAGCAATGTCCGGCTTATGGACAGCGTTGCCGTCGTTGCAACAAACTTATTCACTTTGAGCCCCGGTGTCAGAGGAAGAGGCATGAAAAATGGGATGGAAGTGTCTGTGCTGTCATCAAAGACACAGAACAAGATACAGAAGAGACAAACATGACAACCATCAGTGAGGAACTTTAGCGCTGTGATCTTTTGCTTGTCGAAGTTTGCAGCGGAGAACACTTCCCTGGAAAGCTTTTCACACATTTCCTTGTTCAGGACCGGCGGGTTCGTATCCAAGTGGATACTGGTGCAACATGCAACATTAATTAGCACAAAGACCTGGAGGATACAAGGAAGATAAGAGCTTACTTCGTAAAGACTTCGTAAAGACTTCGTGTTTATGGTGGAACATTGGTGATACCAGCTGGCTGAATCTTGTTGATGGTGCAAAGTGTGAAGAGCAAGGAGAGGTACCAATGCGAGTCCGTAGTGGTCGACAAAGCGGGTGTGTCCCTGCTTGGAGCTCGAGCAAGCCAAAGAATGTGACTGGTGAAGTTCAACAACCACGGTCCCTTCTAATGGGAACCTACGCTCGAAAAGAGAGATTTTGGAGAATTTCAGTGATGTTTTTGCAGCTGAAGTGTCTCATTGATGACAGACCACACTTGGAAATTGACAGATCCGTTTTCCTGGTACAGCTTCCGTGTCGTACCTGTTGCAATGCAAGAGCGACTTCAGGAGCTTGAAAAGCTCGACCAAGAGAATGTCATTGCCAAAGTAGAAATCCAAACAGACTAGGCTTCCAGCATGGTGGATGAGCAAAAGAAGAATTGAAAGCCACGAATCTGTCTAGACCTTTGAACAAAGCTTATGTGTCACCTGAGAAGTTGTGTTTGGCATGCAAGTGGAATTAGACGAGGACTCAAGTTTTCTAAGAATGCTCCTCCTTTTTGCAGGTACCGTTGGCTACGTTTGCCATTTGGCACAGCACTTGCGCTAGAGGCATTTCAAAGCCTGCTTGAAGCAGCACTTTCAGGATTAGATGGAGTACGGGAAAATTATTGGGGATGATCTACTTTTCTTTGGGTAAGGCCGGAGGAAGCTATGGAAGTACACAATTCTAGGCTTTTTGCTCTGGCTGCAAAGTTGCCGAGAAAAAGGGATACGGCTTGAGAAATTCCACTTCCAAGTGCAGGAGGTCAAGTATTGTGGACATGTTTTAACATTGGAAGGCCTCCGACCGGATCCAGTGAAGGTCAGAGCTATTACTGACATGCAGCACCCAGGCATCAAGCTGGAAATGAGAAGATTCCTGGGGATGGTGAATTTTTAGTGCAGACATCTGTCGGGATTATCGGATTTCTCAGAGCCTCTGAGATCAGACATCGCCGTGGTGTGGCTATGCATCTAGTAGACACCCTGTCCAGGGCAACACTAAAGCTCGTAAGTGCTGAAGATGGAGAAGACGAGGAGCTAGCAGAGTGCTTATCCCTGACAGAGGCAAACAGTTGCTGAGACTCAGTTTTTCCTCAGCTTTGGTTTGAGGATACAGAGAGAGATAAAAGCAAATTCATCTTCACAGCTACTGGCAGGCATTATTAAAGAAGGCAGGCGAGAAAGCATCAAATTGCTACCTCAGGAGGTGCGGCCATACTTTTCAATCAGAGATGAGCTTGTATACATGAAAGGAATACTGTGGAAAGGAGATCGTTGCACCATCCCAAGGAGCATGAGACAACAGATGTTTCGGCAACTGCAAACGGCACACTCTGGACTTGAATCATATCTGAGGCCAGCAAGAGACTATGTGCTTTGGCCTGGGATCGCAGAGCAGTGTTACAGATCATGTTTGGAGTAGTGAGGAATGTGCTGAGAATGCTCGTTCGCTACCAAAAAACATGGGCTGCCAACGATGTGCCTACACGCCCCTGGCAAATTGTACTGGTGCGGATGATTTTCAGTTTAATGACCTGGCGTACCTTGTTAAGGTGGGTTATTTCTCAAGTTTTTTGGGGAAATTGCCCATCTTCCAAGCACAACATTCCTTTGCTGTTATATACAAGCTGAAGAGACCCGGAACTCCGGAGAAACTTCGAACAGATAATAGGTCGCGGCTTTCATCAGACCTTTTTTCTGGAATTTGCCAGAATGTGGGGTTTCAGACATGTAAGATCAAGTCCAAAATACCCTCAGTGTAATGGTGAGGCTGAGAACGTGGTCAAGATGGCCAAGGAGATTATGCATAAAGCTAAATAGAACATGGATGTTGTTTGGTTGGCAGTTCTAAGATGGAGAAATGCATACACGGAGGGATTCTCGCCTTTCCGTGCCACCATTGTTCAGATAGAGGACTAACATTGGAACACTCTCAGTGAAAAAGACACTTCTTGTACTTGCCGCCTGAAAATGCGGTAGGAGAAGTTAGTAAGGCAAAGGAGATTCAGGAGAGCAGGTAAAACAAGCAAACTCATGAATTGATGGAACTGAAAGCTGGAGACAAGGTGCGAGTCCAGCTCAACCCAGGAATGTCTCACTAGGCCAGAGACACAATTCTTGGAAGAACAAGGCAGAGATATTACTTGGTGGATGTGAATGGATCGAGAGTGAAAACAAATGGAGACACATTCGGAAAGACTTTTCGCTGGAGGAAGATGCAGTTCTCGCATTGGAAGATATGAGCAGCGACGAAGAGGAAGAACCGGGAATGAAGGGAAAACTGAAAAGGAATAAGCAGCCGCAACAAGTAAAGAAAAAGACAAATGACAGAACCGGACAAGAAGCGGCAGATTACTTTGAAGCCTGTCCGTTATCGTGATTGCAAATGACTGGTGACTTTATTTGAGTTTTCTTTAGAAGGGGAGATGGGACAGGCTGTAATTTTGATGTTGTCACCTGTGGTCTTAGGCATTACGATCAGGTGCCATTGTTGACGGGCGTTAAATTTGTCTTTATTTAAGTCGCTGTATTCTTGCCTGGTTTCATTCTTTCTCTTTGAATTTGAACAAAACAGAAGTGACACAGTGTGCTGCTTTTCTCGTGGATTCAATCCCAGAGCTGGAAGCTCAGACAGCTTGCAAGCGAAGGCAGATTGTCTGAGGAAGTACGCTTCTTGTCTTGATAGCACAGCTGCTCGCATCAACACTATGCATGCGCTGATGGAACCAGCGTGGGCACCCACTGGTGGTG